>JASDQU010306071.1:4956-15387 GCA_032191745.1 Picea mariana | reverse complement strand
TGATTGTCGAGGTCAAGGTGGATCGATAGCAGGTAGACGGTATAGGTAGATTGATAGCAAGTCAAACGTCCAGGTTAGTCGACCGGGTAAATTTGAAGTCACAGGTCGAGGTGGTTTTACATGGTAAATACATCGACATAAATTCGAAGAGGTCAACCAACAAGAGGTTGACAAGCAAACATGTGGTGATCGATTGAAGACCGAATGAAGGTCGACTGGTAATCCTACTTGGAGTCGATTGTAACGGAATCTTGATATTCATGGGATTTGTTGCCAATGATCTGCATGGATCTGTAACCATTTTTGGTGTTGGTTGTGAAGCCTGATTATCTTCTTGTTTCATAGGTCTTTGTATTGTTCATACCATGGGATTCATTGAGAGAAGACATTTCCAGGAACACCACAAGAAAATGGTGTGTCAAAAAGGACGAACAAGACAATCATGGAGAGTGCAAGGAGTATGAGATTGCATGTTCGTTTTCCTTTACAGTTACGGGAAGATGCTATAGATAATGTTGTTTACTTAATAAATAGAGGACCTTCAATCTCTTTGGATGGTGGAATTCCAGAGGAGGCATGGACAACTAAAAAGGTAAACTATTTTTTTTTTAAGACTTTCAGTTGTGAAGCATTTGTCCACATTGATAAAGAAAATAGAAGAAAGCTTGAGACAAAATCCAAGAAGTGTATCTTTATTGGATACAGTGTTAATGATTTTGGTTATCACTTATGGGATTATGAAAATGACAAAATCAGTAGGAGTATAGATGTCATATTCAATGAGAAGGTCATGTACAAAGATCAGTTCCAGGGAAAGAAACAGAAAAAGGAAAAACCAAAATACACAGTGCTTGATGAGATCATTGAAAAATAAATTCCAAAGGTACCAAAAAATAAAAATGTAAAACTATAGGAGCAACATGTACCTCAAACTCCTGCAAGTGTTGTTAGAAGATCTACCAGGTTAAGTAGACCCCCTAAACGATACACTCCTTCATTATATTATTTATTGTTGACTGATTCTGGTGAACCATAATGTTATGAAGAGGCAATACAAGTAGACACTAAAAAGAAGTGGGAGCAAGACATGGAAGAGGAAATGAATTCTCTAGTAAATAACCAGACTTGGGACTTGGTTCAGTTTCCTGCAGAAAAAAGATCATTGCATAATAAATGGGTTTACAAGTTGAAGGAAAAGGATGGAGGAAAAAAACGGTACAAGGATAGACTTGTTGTAAAGGGGTTTGCAGAAAAGAAAGGTATAGATTTTGATGAAATATTTTCTCCTATTGTTAAAATGACTTGAATTAGGACTATTTTAAGTCTTGTGGCAGTAGAATATTTGCATATTGAACAATTAGATGTAAACACAACTTTTATCCATGGGGATTTGGAGGAAGAGATTTATATGCATCAGCCACATGGGTATAAGGTCAAAGGGAATGCAAATTTGGTATGCAGGTTGAAGAAGAGCTTGTGGCCTAAAGCAAGCTCCAAGGCAGTGGTATTTGAAGTCTGATAGGTTTATGACAGAACAAGGTTATAGTAGATGTCTTTCTGATCACTGTGTTTATTTTAAAAGGCTAGAAAATGGACGCTATATTATCTTGCTATTGTATGTAGATGAGATGCTTGTTGCAGGGTCTAATATGAAGAATATAAATGTGCTCAAGAAGAAATTAGCTAATTGATTTGTGATGAAGGATTTGGGTGTTGCAAACAAAATCCTTGGTATGAGAATAACAAGAGAGAGGAAAAATCACAAATTGACATTGTATCAGGGTGAGTACATAGAGAAGGTGTTAGAGAGGTTTAGAATGCAGATTGCAAAACCAGTTAGTACACCTTTGGCCACCCATTTCAAATTAACTAAGGAAATGGGTCCCAAGACACAGGAGGAGATATAATACATGTCCAGGGTCCCTTATTCATCAACAATTGGCAACTTTATGTATGCGATGGTTTGCACAAGACTGGATATTGCACATGCAGTGGGAGTTGTGAGTAGGTATATGAACAATCCAGGTAAAGAACATTGGGAGGAAGTAAAGTGGATTCTCAGGTATTTGAGAGGTACTGCTTCTCATGCATTATGTTTTGGAGGTTTATAAATTGTTCTATAGGGATATGTTGATTTAGATATGGCATGTGATAAAGATAGCAGGAGGAGCACCACAGGGTATTTTTTTACTATAGGTGGAACAACAATAAGTTGGATTTTGAAACTGCAAAAGGTTGTTGCACTTTCAACAACATAAGCATAGTATGTTGTTGCTACAGAGGCTAGTAAAGAAATGATTTGGTTATATAGGTTTATGGAGGAATTGGGAAAGAAGCAGAAGAATAACAGGTTGTACTGTGATAGGGAGAGTGCCATTCATCTTGAAAAGAACTCAACCTTCCATTCGAAGACTAAGCATATACAAATCAAGTATTATTTCATACGATCTGTCTTGGAAGATGGACATTTGAAGTTGGAAAAGATACATACTAGCCATAATCCTGTAGAGATGTTAATAAAGGGAGTAACCAAAGAGAAACTGAGTTCTTGCTCAGTTTCAGTTGGTCTTCAAGCATGAAGGTGAACATGAGAAAGATTCCAGGTCCAAGGTGGAGTATAGTCTAGTAGGTACGACAACAATGGAGTTGTTGTGATCAGTCTCCAGGTAGGAGATTGTTGGTTGTGGAGCTTGATTATCTTCCTATTTCATAGGTCTTTGTTTTCAACTGTGTTTATACCCCATGACGACTGTACACCCCTAAATACTATACACCCCTGTGGGTTTCGAGGGAAAGCGGGCCCCTGAAGGAAAAATTTCCATGTAATGTATATTGTAATTTCATAGTAAATCTGGACCTTTCATTATAAGGTCGCAGATCTAACGATAGAAGTTATGTTAGGTTTTTTTTTCCTAGAAGGAAACCCTCTTTTATGAGGGAAATGGATTGTGGCTATGCATCATTGCGGATATTGTATTTTGAGAGAGAATATTGTGAGAGAAAGAAGAGGAAGTTACATTGGGTGTGTTGTAGGTTGTATCCCTTCATTTGCTGGATAATAAAAAGGAAGGACCTTGCAATTTCTCTGGTGGACGTAGCCCACAATGGGTGAACCATGTATATATATGTCTCTATTGTATTGTGTATCTTCTATGTTTTATTTCTGCATTTGTTTTTATTTTTATTGCTCCACGATCCTGTTTATCTAACATTTGGGCGCCATGTCTTTAGGGTTTTTCCTATTGTAAATCCTATAAATAGGCGTGTTGTAAGGCTATAAAGGCTAATCAATTAATCGTAAGACAACCAATGTTTAGAGGAATCTTTAGATGTAGGTTGTTGGTCATGCAAATGTAAGCATGATTGGCTACAAGGTTGTTCTTGCGAAAGAAAGAGGGTATGATGTCGATTGTGTCTTGGATATGGACCAAGGTTAGACATGTAACCTCTTATTCAGATTGAATAAGACAACAAGATAGCATAACACTTAAGGAATGTCGGTTTTCCAGGGTAAAATCTCTATGTATTGTGTGATTTCTTTGTCATTTACATTTTTGATTAAATTCTTTTTCTCTTATGCTAGGTTTAGTGTGGAAGTGTATCTCGTTTCTCGATAGGGATGTTACAAATAGGTATCATAGATATTGGTTCAACACTGGACTTGTATGGGCCATAGGCCAACAAGAAACATCAGATCTCTAGTTTCAACACTAATCCTGCATGGGCCGAGTATCTACTTAAGACAAAATTTGGATTGGTAAGTAGCCAAATTTGGAATTACAGCGTGGCCAGGGCGTGCATAAAATAAGAATGTGCAAGTGAACGCACTAAATTTTGAACATGGTAGAGTGGGATGTTGGGAATGCATAGTAAATAATGGTGCACGGGTGTGCACACTAAAGATTGGGGCTACACGGAACAAATTTGTCGTGCATGTGTAATATTGTTACGTGGTGTACATGTTAAATATTGACATCACGCATTAGTGCGTGTTGAATACCAGTGCACGCATGGGATTCAGAAGAAAGGACTCTGGTAAGAAGGTGCATAGCTTTCACGAAGTTGTCTCATGAATTCATCTAACAAATCTTGTTGCCTACACATTTTGCAGAAATATCAGCGATTAGAGAAGGACAAAATCAACGCAGAAGGTCAAAATCATGGAAGATTTGACTTACATCCCCGATGATGAATTTGGGGATTTGAATGTCAGTTTGGGTGCCGATGGTACAGAATCCGAGGAGGAGCGCATAAAATTGGTAGAAAACATAAAAGGATTGTAAAAAGATGTCCAAAGCTAAAATTTGATAATGAAAGGCTTATGAAAGCCAAGGAGAAGCTATATGACTTAAATGTCAAATTGATGCAAAGCCTGGACAGAATAGAAAATAAAATGGATAAGGAGAAAAAGACAAGTAGGTCAAGAAGTCGAAGGTCTCATGATGAGAAAAGAAGAGAAGCAAGAAGTGTTGGTAGGTATTGACCTCACTTGAAAAAGAATTCATTTAGGAGAGCGCACAGTAGCTCAAGTCCATATCCTATCAGAAATCATAAGAGAAGGATTGGGGTGGATGAGCTATAGGGAGAAATGAATAAGATCAAGCCTCCTAACTTTGACGGTGAGCACAAGAAGGATGAATATGCAGAGACCTAGATGTTGGGTATGAGGAAGTAATTATAGTTGCATAATTATTTTGTGCATGTAGAAGGGAGAATTTCCATCTATCAACTAAAAGGAAAAGAATCAATGTGGCGAGATTAGTTCATGAAGGTACAACACATTGATGAAAGAAGGTTACTTGGAGGGAGTTCAAGAGGTATTTTCAAAAGAAATACTAAAACAAGAGATACTATGACAGGAAAATGAAGGAGTTCTTTAAACTCAAGCTTGGGAGTATGACAATAGATGAGTATGAACGAAGATTCTTAGAGTTGCTGAAATATGTTGCATTCATCAAGGATGAGAAAGTTAAAATTCAGAGGTATCTGAGTGAGTTGCTCTCATTTATCAATGACAAGATATGATATGATGATCCCAAGACATTGGAGGAAACCATAAGGTGTGATAAATATATTTATGATCAACAAAGGGGAAGATCAAGTTTCCAAAAGGCTTGGGAATATAAGATGAAAAGAAAGGTAGAACAGAGGAAGAAGGGGACTAAGCCACCCATTTTTAGAAATACCGTGCAAGGACAACCAACTCCCAAGGAACCCAGAATGATGGAGATAGTGGAGAAAAATCCAAGGAAACAAGTTATTCAATGTTAGGGTTGTGGTGAATATCATATGCACATAGATTTCCCTCAAAGAGGTGAAAAAGCATGGACTTCACACAGTGTACAAAAAGTTGTGACAATTGAGGACATGGGCATAAATGTACCTAGAATTTACATAGCCCTGGATAACAAGCAAGATAAGTTTTAGTCACACATGATTAAAGTGGAAGGTAAGATTAATGACCAACCTATTGCTATTTTAATTGATTTAGGAGCTAGTCATAGTTATCTAGATCCTAAGATGGTGGAAGGATTTTGATTGTCAAGAAGGAAGCTTGGAAAATCTTGGTTGGTACAGTTAGATATAGGGACAAACAGGAAAATTTATGAGATGGTTAAAGCATGTCCAATGGATATGAATGGAATGTGCACAAAGGCTGATTTTAATATCATACCTTTGGGCTTGTATGATTTCCTCATTGGTATGGACTAGTTGGACCAACATCATGTTGTCCTGGACTATTACATTAAAGCATTTACTTGCTTGGATGATGAAGGAAATTTAAGAATATTTCAAGCCATTCCAAAAGTTGTAACTGTCCGAGAAGTTTTAGCCTTGCAATTGAAGAAGACCTATAGGAAATGATGTCAAGATTTTGCAATGCACATGGAAGAGTCACCTAAGGATAAGGTACCAAATGTTGAAGACTTTGTAGTACTAAAAGAATTTAAGGATGTCTTTAAAGAGATACCGGGGTTTCCACCAAAAAGAGATATTGATTTCTCTATAAAAATGATGTCAGGAGCAACACATGTACCTAAGACTCCTTATAGGATGAGTACACCAGAGTTGAAGGAGTTGCATATGCAACTTGAAGAGATTCTAAAGAAGGGATATATATGCTCAAGTGTGTTTCCTTGGGGTGCTGCAGTATTGTTCGTGAAGAAGAAGGATAGTACGCTGAGACTTTGTATCGACTTCAGTCAGTTGAACAAAGTAACAATAAAGAACAAGTATCCTTTACCAAGGATAGATGACCTCTTTGATCAGTTGCAGGGCACACATATATTTTCAAAGATTGATCTCAGATTTGGATATCACCCAGTGAGAATCAAAGAAAAAGACATCAACAAAACTTCCTTCATAATGAGGTATGGACATTATGATTTTATAGTGGTGCCATTCTGGTTGTCAAATGCACCAACAATATTCATGTGTTTGATGAATGGAGTTTTTAGAGAATATTTAGATAAGTTTGTAATTGTATTTCTAGATAACATACTTATTTACTCAAAGTCTCATGAAGAGCATGAGCAACACTTGAGGATGGTGTTACATGTATTGAGGGAACATCAACTGTATGAAAAGTTGAGAAAGTGCTCATTTATCAACGATATATTCATTATTTGTGTCATATCATTTCCAAGGAAGGAATAACTGTGGTTTCATAAAATTTAAAATCCATTGAGGAATGGCCGACACCAAGAAATGTCACAGAGGCGAGGTCCTTCATGGGAATTGAGGGTTAATATAGAAGATTTATTGAAGGCTTCTCAAAGATTGTGCATCCAATTACATCCTTGCAAAAGAAAGGTGCACAATTTGAATGGACTCTGGATTGTGCAAGGAGTTTTCAACACTTGAAGAGTTTATTGACAAGTGCACCAATTTTTAGAATTGTTGATTCAGATGCAGACTTCGTTGTGTGCACGGATGCATGCAAGGAAGGGCTAAGTGGAATTCTTATTCAGGATTGACATGTAGTGTGCTATGAATCAAAAAATTTAAAAGAGCATGAAAGGCTCTATGCTACTCATGACTTAGATTTGGCAACCATAGTGCATGCCTTAAAGATGTGGCGACACTATCTTATGGGTAAAATATTTGAGTTGAGGACAGATCATAGTGGTATATAGTATTTGTTTGGACAACCAAGTTTAAATTCCAGACAAATTAGGTGGTTAACATTCCTTAGTGAGTATGACTTTGACATAAAGCATGTGAGAGAAAAAGAGAACAAGGTGGTTGATGCACTCAACAGGAGGGTGCATGAAATGCATGCTACAACCATTAGCATGTACAAATCAGATTTTAGCAACAAAATATTAGAAGTTTCCAAATCATATCAGTGCTATGTGGACATAAAGGAAAATTTACAACAAGGTATGTCATGGTAGAAATTGTAAGGTTATGAGCTAAGAGAGAATGGGATCCTCATGTATAGGTGCAAAGTATATCTGCCAAAGGATTAAGAGTTGAAAAGTCTGTTATTGTCAGAGATGCATAAAGTTCCTTATGCAGGACATACAGACTACTAGAAGACAATTTCCATTATCAAAAAACAATACTATTGGCCAGGTATGAAAAAAGAGGTTGTTGATTTTATTGCTAGATGTCTTGAATGTCAAAAGGTTAAGGTTCAACACATACATCCAACTAGTTTGCTACAACCTTTTCCCATTCCTGAGTAGAAGTGGGAAGTTGTAACCATGGATTTCATTACTAAGTTTCTTAGGAAAGCTAAGAAACATGATTCCATTATGGTAGTGGTGGACAAGATTAAAAGTTTTTCCCATTTTATTCTAATGAAGTCAGCACAAAAGGCAACCAACATTACTAAAATATACATGCGAGAAATTGCTAAGCTACATGGTGTACCTAAGACAATTGTGTCTGACAGAGATTCCAAGTTCACCTTGAAATTTTGGAAAGGTCCATACAAAGGATTTGGGACAAATATGAACTTTAGCACATCATATCACCTTGATATAGATGGTCAAACAAAGAGGGTAAATTCAGTGATTGAAGATATGCTCAGGATGTATGTGATGAATAAACCATCAAAATGGGAAGACTACCTTCACTTGGTAGAGTTTGCTTACAACAACGGGTATCAAGAATATTTAAAGATGAGCCCATTTGAGGCACTTTATGGTAGAAAGTGCAACACACAAGTGAGTTGAGACAACCCAACAGGCCACACAATAGTTGAGCCAGATCCGATCCAAGAAATGGAAGAGAAGATGGTGAAGATAAGGCAGAACCTAAAGTCTACCCAAGATAGAAAAAAGAGTTGCACGGGTAAAGGCAGAACCCACAGAGAATTTAAAGTGGGTGACCATGTGTTTTTGAAAGTAAAAGCCAGACATAGTTACCTAAAGTTGGGAAATTGTTCTAAGATGGCAACGTGCTATTGTGGGCCATTTGAAATCCTAGAAATGATTGGTTATGTTACATATATGCTTGCATTCCTTGCATCCTTGTGTATTCATAATGTTTTCCATGTGTCATTGATTACATACCCGATGCTAATCATATTATTGATTAGAATGTGATTTAGGTGGAGCTAGAAGGAAATTTTTGAGTGCGACCGGTTTGCATATTGGATTGGAAAATCAAACAGCTCCAAAATTGAGTCATGGAACTGGTAAAGGTCCCATGGACCTAGTACGGTCCTAAGGATGCAACTTGGGAGCGCGAGGATACTATACAGGTAGAGTATTTGCAACTTTTTGAAGATTTTTTAAATTTCGTATGTACATATGTATAAAATGCATCGAGGATAGTGCATAAATAAGGGGGGTGAGAATGTAATGTCGCTAATCTGAACCCTTTGTAATTGTACATATAGGTTGGTGAGTCATTGGTACCAATTGTAAATGTAAATGTACATTTAGGTTGGTGATTCGTTGGCACCAAGTTTTGGTTTTGCGCACACCTAGGTAAGTGTGCGAGGATTGTTATCAAAGAAAGGGTGTGCACATTGAGTAGTGTTGTGCAAACTGAAGTCAGTGGGTGAGATTGCGTATCAAGGGAAGGGTGAAAACATTCCATAGAGTTGCGCGCACCTAGGTAAGTGCGCAAGGTTTACCTAGAAGTGTGTATCGAGTAAGTGCGCAAGGTTTACCTGAAAGGCTGGTAATCTAGGATGCAAATGGGCCAGTGCACCTATCCATGCAAATGTAATCATAGTGTTTAATAATATCACATCGTTGTGTGCAGACAGATCAAACGAAAAGAGACGGAGGGATAAATCCATCGGAAAAAGAGAAAAAGGGGGGAACTTAAGTCTTAGGAATATTTTATAATATTTCCATAAAAGTGTAATTTATGGATAAATTATTTTATCCTAAGTTCCCAATGGAAGGGAACGAGTCACCAAGTGGCTTAAGATACTTCTAAAGGTGATAAGTGTTGATTTTAAAGCATGAAATATATATTGTTGGCCTTAGTGTATTCTGGGGGGATCATTCAATTTCTCATGAGCAGAATGTAACGACCCTAGTTGGATAAATGTTTAAGAAATTATAAAGTAAAACTAATTAGGGAATTAATTGTGTTAACAAGGTATTAATTAAACAAAGATGATTTAATGATATTAATTAAGTGAGTTATTAATTAATTAAAGGATATAATTGTAATTAATTAATAATTTAACTACAAACTACATTTAATAACTTACGTAATGGATTTAATAGATTAATGGTATATGATATAAAATGGTTGCATACACAACAAGGGATAACCTATGAATCCCGAGAAGATAAAAGCATTAACAGGAAAGGATAAGAGTAATAAATGGGTTAGGTAGGGAGTAAATGGGGGGAAAGAGTCGGTGAAGGGGGGATAAGGAAGGGAAGGAGTTTGACGGGAGAATTATTCTACGGAGGTTGGGGATGGATTTTGGGAGCTCGGGGATTTGCAGAGAGGGAGGTGAAATTTTGTGAGTGGGATTGATACAGTGCACCAGAGTTGCTGGGGGTTTTGGGCACGGGGGCCAGGATATCCGTTGATATCCTGGGGCTAGGGAGCTACCTAGTTGGCAGGGAGGAATGGATTTGGGCAGTGTTCATAAGAGATCAAAGAGGCAAGCTGCGGACAAAAGGAGGGATAATAGCATCAGGTTCAGGTATTCATTTAAATGTATGCATTGTTTTTCATTATGATTAATTAATTTTATTATTATTGGTATATTTGATTGCGAATGTGCTAAATGAAGGTAACTTTTAAATTTTACTGCTATAAATAAAATAAATGGTTGTTTATTTAATTTGGCTCTTACATTTGGTATCAGAGCCCTGGTTCAAAATCTGGAACCAAGGGCCTACCTACCCATCCATAAATTTAAATAAACACTCCTATTTAATTATAGTAAATCCCTAAATAAATGTATTAGGGTAAATATAAATTTGAGCCTTAAGGGCCAAGTTC
>JASDQU010306070.1:92500-104779 GCA_032191745.1 Picea mariana | reverse complement strand
AAGATTTTCGGCAAGGCGGGAGAAGGCATAAGTTATAGTGATTGCCATTAAAGCCGAGCTTAATTCTCTGGCTACCCGTCCTGTAATAGCTCGTGCGAAGCACCATCGGAGAACGAAGGCCGACGGAGGTAGTGCCCTTCATAAATGGCTGAGTGTGTGGTGAGAGCCATTATAAATGGCCTCTCCCATATCTCCTCCATGTGCCTCATCTTTACCGCGTGTCACCCCATCCGGGGCGTATATATATTCCTATTATTAACATATAATTTTTTATATAAACTTATGATGTATTTATTTTTTATATTCTTTTTAATATTGTATTTATTATTAAAAAAAGATGATGGAAAAATCTTATGTACTCATGTAAGGGTTAAAGTTAGAAACTTAAGATAACATTCGAATTTTTTTTATTATTGTGGGGAATTCAATAATTTCCATCTACAAAATGGTCTAAAAAATGGTCAATTTTATCCTCTTTCAAAATAGTGGTATTTTTTTTTAGCATGAAGGCCTTTGAGCCCCTCCATGTTGATACTTCATTAGTCTATCTCCTCATTTTGGATTCTTTCTCTTTTCCAAGTATGAAATACATATTTTTCTATGTAGATTGTAATAATGAATTGACATTTCTATTGTTATCATTCAATGGAATACCAAAAGTTGAATGAAATTTGAAGGACCTTGAGAAATCATGAATATGCAATCCAAGCAAACATTCAATACAAAGATTCATGAGAATGAAGAGAATGTGGTTTCTGAAGTAGAAACCATTATGGGTACACTTGTGCAATAGAAGCATCAAATGGCCATAGTAGAAGCAAAATGTAATATTTTATGGACTTTAGTCACAAATATGAGTAAGGGTGACCTTTCAAGAGCTTCAAACCAAGTCCACACAATTAAATTTAATTATTGTAAATTGAATGAAGAAACAATTGTGCACCATATTTAAGATGACATGAAACTTGCACCTTTTATATTATATGGAAATTTGACATTTTATTTTTTACAACTCTTATAAATTGTAAAAATTTTAAGCATGCAACTCCAACATTTTTTAATTCACAAAATCATCAAAATCTTTCACAAATCCTTTGGAGTGAAATCTAATGATGGTCTATCATGACAAGTTAGTATCAATGCAAACATGGGAAAACAAACAATCTCTCAAGTTGGAGGGATGATTCAAAGTGCTTTCATAGTGAATTTGAATATAGTGTAAAAAGATTAAATCTAGGAAATTAAATTGTGTTTTCAAATATATAATGTTTATTTAGATGTAAAAAGATGAAATACAGGGAATTGAATTATATTTTCAAATATATAATGTTTATTTAGCTGTAAAAAAATGAAATCTAGGAAACTAAATTATCATTTAAAAAATATAGTGTTTATTTATAGAATTTTTGTATGACACTGTGAATATGATGTGATTATGAAGCATATAATTGTGTTTTAATTAATGAAAACACCACTGAGAGGGAAAAACCTTTGAAGTATTGGCCATGATACACAAGTGGGAATTAATGAAGCAAGAATTGATGAAGTGGCTTGGTGAGATGGAGTTGATATGTTTTTGTGAAGAAAAAAGGAAGTTTGTTAAGCAATCCAACTCATTTTTGCAATGCAAAAATATATACCTACCAGCATACCAAACATGTATGGCACCATGTGAATTGTTATGTGGAACAAGAATGGTAGTTGGGGAAGTTAATAATTCCTGACAGTATTGGTATCTTGAAGAAGGAAAGGGTCAGTTGAAGTGTCCTAACATAGAGGAAACCATGGATTTCCCCTTCAGGATAGGAATTGGATGCTACAGTTTGCGTCTGCAGGAAGCCATGGAATCCCAAGAGGGATTGGGGAAGAAGAGAGTAAAGGTAAAAAACATCACCCAAGGAAAAATAGAAAAGAAGAGACAGAAAACAAAGGGAAGAATGCATGTGAGAGAATGGATAGTCACCTAGAGTGGCATCAGAAGAACAAAGCATGCAATGAATAGATGAACACTATGATAAATAGTATAAGAGATACAATATGATAGGCTAAGATCACAACGAACAAAGGTGTTCATTGGAACATATTAAAGGAGAGAAGAGATTGGAGAGATTTCCTTGAATAAAATAGGAAGCTCATATGACCTATTGATCATCACATTGAAACAGAGAAGACCTAGACCCTGACTAGAGAAAACGAAGGCTACATATTGGTACTTACTCCATAGAAATCAACACTGGTAAGGGGAGATCATCGATGTATTGTATAGAAAAGAAGGGACTCCCTTGTGTAAAGGAAATCCAGTTGATAAACTATCTGATAAAATTGTATAGAATAGGGGCTTAGTGGAAAGGGGAAAATTTGTACTATTGTCTGAGGAGGAAGGAGAGTAACCTTCCTAGATCATTCTAAGCTTGGAAATCAACTGAATCACTCCCCTCGTGGTATCATGGCTTGGCACGGGGGTGGTTTACTATAAGAATGAACTCTATAGTAAGGCCTAAGGTTAGGAGGAAATTCATCCTCCTTAGTTAGTTGGTTATGGACATTTCCATAATGAGATAAGTAGTTATCTTGATTTGTTTAACTGTGCATGAATGATGTAACTACGTATATGTTTGATTTAAATGGGAAATGTGAATGTTTATAATCAATTAACTAAATCATGAGTAATCAGGATATATTTGTTATAGTATCTACTTTATCTATTAAGGTATGAAAATGTGTAAGTATGGGAAGTATGTATCCATGAGGACCTTGCAACTTTGGAGGAAATTTTGCAGGATATGGAAAAAATATTCATAGGGAAGATGATGAAAGTTCTCTTGTGTGGGGGAAGTTCGAGTGTAAGTTAATAGATCCCAAACTCGGAGGATTCACCTGATTTTAGTGGAAATATTGCAAGATATGCAAGAATTTTATCTCTTGTAATACCTTGGTTTTGACTCCCTAGATTAAATAATGTATTTTGTTTATTTTATGAAAGGATAAAGTGCACAAATAATTAAAATAGGTTGGAATGCTTAGGAAATGTAATGCTTTGATTATTATTAATAATAAAATAAATTGATGGATTCTATATGAACAAGGACAAGATTTTTAGGGGGATATGATTCCATGAGAGAGGGGGCTTAAAGGGATAAGTATTTATTTTGTATTTTATTTACCATTTTGGTTTTAATGGAGAATAGCCACTACATGAGATTCGTAGGGGAAGGTCATTTGTTTCTTGATTACATGTAAATATATAAACACCTCTTGTGGGATGTTGAGAGGTTCACTCTATTCAATCTTACATTCACTTTGTTCATTCATTATCAATCATTCATTCTTGAGCTTGGTTTGGGGGAAAAGAAAATAAAAACGAATTGTTGGAGGTAGGAATCCATAGTTGTTGGTTGTAGTGACCACTGATATATTCCAGCGATGATTTAGTGCTTGTATTCCTAAGATGCATTGGCATGTGCTAAAATTTGTTCACAACTACAAATATTCAGATAACCAGCATGAAGATTCTTGACCAAATGCATTGCAGCCCTGAAACGAGGTGGATATCCTGAAGAACTGCGTGGAAAAGAAGGGGTTATATTCTCTTGGGGTTTTCATGTTGGAAAGAAGAGAGATGGCGTTCTTTGGATTGTTGTGTGATGAGAAACCTATGAGATCTTGAGTTTTGACCGGTTTGGGAAGATGAGTGACACCCCAGAACCGTCCTTGTGAATTCATGGCCCTGGCTCGGGGGTGGCCTATTGTTGAGACTTAGAAAAACATAATCTATGGTTGGGTATAGAGTCCTTGATCTGAATTTAGTTGGTGATTGGTTTTAATAAAGATAAGTGGTATTTTTTATGTGTTTCTCTACTTGTATATTTATTTCTATTGTGTATTAATTGTTATCTTTGAAATTTGTATTTGTATTATGTGTGTTTTTTGGTTATTGTTGTGCATGATATATTGTTCATTTCTTTTATGTTGTATCATGAATATTGAATGTTTCATGTAAGTAATTCATGATTCTTTATTAAATAATTGTTATTAGAATCTCAAAATAACTATGACGTGCGATTCGAAGTAGTGTGACCAGCTTGTGGATGGATTTGTACGTTACAAATTTCTATCAGAGTAGTTGATTTATAACACTGGGCCTTCAAGGGCCTACTACATGCCGAGACAAAATTTATGGAAGTGAAATCAATTAATGTATTTTGAAAAAATCAAATGGTGGAGTTTTTTTGTTTAAACTATGTCATTAACCCATGTAAATTGGATCCAAGTTGATTCTCCACACCCTGACCTCCCAAAAATTTCCTCCATCCTAATCAGAGAAGCAGAAGTTACAATTATTTTAGGAAAGAAAACCATTTCTCAACAATCATCGATCTGACCTCTTCTTGGGTTTTCCATAGTTGATCTGCGATGGGTGTTATTTCTCTATCTCATATGCTTGGGAAATTCTTGATGAAATGGTTTATTAACAAAACAAAACGTTATATTACTTGTGTGTGATTAAGAGAGATACTCAATCCTACACAAGGAATAAAATTTTATGGCATGGGGTCCACAAGACTAGAGATCGAGAGATCAGAATGTTAACCGAGAGAAAAGCCCACATTTTTTGGTTGAGACAATTTGGACTGTTGATCTGGTGTGGTGAGATCATACTAGCCATCGATCATAGGATGAGGTCATCGAAGTGTTATAGAATTAGGTTGCAATGGGACTCCGATGAGAGAACTTATGAGGAAACGAGGATCGTTGATATATCAGGGTCGTCAGATTTTAATGATTGGAGTAGCCTCAAATTCTTGAGGTGGAGGCACTCCATTGAAGAGCCTCTGAGAAGTGATCTGGATCATATATTGGTTAATAACATAGAACAAATCTCAGTCATTCATTAGAGGAGGGTTTTCATGGTCATGGAGGGAAGATGTGAGAAATGAGTTCGATGACAAGGGACTCCGAGAAGAGATCTAAGACTTAGATCGGTAGGGAGGCGAGATGTCATCTAAGCCGTAGATATATGTGGGTCCCACTTGAATACCTAGTGCAAAAAGGAGAAAGAGGGGGTTAACCACCTTGTAAGTAGAGACACTGAAGTAATTAGATTCGTTGAGCTCTGAATCCAAGGGCCATCACATCTGTTAGAGTATGCATGATCGAAGTATGTTTATAGAAGTGGAATATGACTCTAATGGAGAAGAACATCGACTACGATGAAAGGATCTGGGTGAATATGAGTCGTCAATTTTCATGGCTTGATAGGACAAGTAGATGAATGATTAGCATTAAACCCAATTTTGAGATTAACGGCGCAAATTAACTGGAGCAGATCAAGTCTAGAGACATTTTCTTATTTTGGCCATTACAGGAGAATATTAAGTCATATTTGGATGAAAACTATGGGTTATGTCCACAAGAAGGAGATATACAAAAGTGGCAAAGAGATCCATTGTCCATTTCAGATTGTATTTGTCATAAATTACAAAATAGTGATTTTTAAAGATCTAGGGCCATACCATTAACAACGGTCCAGATTGAACCAAAATTCATGGAGAGAGTCTAGAAAGTAGACACAAAAATAAAACATGAAGGAAATAAATAAATCCTAAGGGGATTGGAATGGGGATGCTGAAATAGGGGAAAATCCACTATTCTGGGCCACTTTTTTGGGATTTTTGAGATTTGCACAGGACAAAAAGTGACCCTAAATCAAAAAACCAGAAAACATTATTTACTAGAAATTTTATTAAATCATTAATAAAAGCAATTTTGATTTATATAAAATTTCCCAGAAGTGCACAAATTGAGAGATATCTAGTTTTGTTAAAAAATTGAAGTCTGGAAAAAAGGGTGAAAATGGGCAAAGTTGTCATTTCCATATTGTTGTAGTTTTTGACAGGAGCTTCAGATTGAAAATATGAGAGTTGTTACAAATTATTTTCATTATTACTATATATTATTCATATAAATTTGATTTATTTCTTGACATATTTTCTTCTATAGTTGACCGAAATGAACATTCCTATAAAATTACATCGGTGGAGAAAATGCACAAATGGAGTAAAAGTAGCTTTTTTCAGGAAGCCATAAATTTGAACTATGGGATCTGATTGGGGAATTAGTACATTATTTGGGAAGCTTATTCAGAGGAGAATAACCTAAAATTATTATAATTTGGAGAATTGTTATATAAATCTTCATAAATTGAGAAAAAAAAATACTTGTAGCTTTAACTGACACTTTTTTATGATATGGATATTTCTAACATAAAATGGTTGTTTGCACATTTTGCATAATTAGGGGGTATAAAAATATCATTTCGAGATAATAATGCATATTTAAGAAATATAAGAAGCAAAGAGAGGATTTTGTCATGATGAAGAAGCTAATTTGATTTTGCATAATTTGATTTTATGTTTTGTATATGAACTTGGGACATTGCCAAAATAAGGGGGAGGGGAATGTAATACCCCAATTTTGATTCCCCAAATTAAATAATTTATTTTTTCTTATTTTATCGATGGTCGAAGTTCCCAAACAATTAAAAGGATTTAGAATTCCTAGGAAATGTAATTCTTTGATTATTATTAATAATAAAATATGTTGTTGACTGCTAGATGGTCAAGGACAAGAAATATAAAGGTATATGATTCCACGATAGAGGGGGATTATGTGGATATGTATTTATTTTGTATTTTACTTACCCATTTTGGTTTTAATGGAGAATAACAATTACATGAGCTTATTCGTAGAAGGCCATGTGGTTCATGATTTCATTTAAATATATAAACACCTCTTGTGGATTATTGATAGGTTCACTCTTACATTCACTTTTCTCATTCATTATCACTCAATCATTCTTGATCTTGTTTTGGGGGAAAAGAGAAAAAAAAATTGGAGGTAAGTAACCATTGTTGTTGGTTGTAGTGACCACTGATATATTTCATCCCTGAAATAATGGTTGTATGCCTGAGACACATTGGGAGGTGCTAAAATTTGTTCAAAGCTTCAAATCCTGAGAGACCCGGCATGGATATTCTTGACCAGATGAATCAAATCCTTGGAAGAAGATCAATATTCTGAGGGACTCTGTGGAAAATAAGGGGGTCCATTCTCTTTAGTTGTGTCTACTAGAAAGAAGAGAGTTGGTGTACTTTGGATTGTTGTACGTTGAGAAATCGGTGAGAGCTTGAGTGCTGACTAGTTTTGGAAGCTGAGTGACACCATGTAACCATCCTTATGGATTCATAGCCCTGGCTCGGGGGTGACCAGTTATTGAGACTTGGAACAACAACATCTATGGTTGGGTGGAACATCTTTGGTCTGTAGCCACTTGGTGAATGGTTTTAATAAAGATAAATTCTCTTTGTTATGTGTTTCTCTACGTCTATATTTATTTCCACTGTGTATTAGTTATTATATTTGAAATTCATATTTATATTATGCATGTTTGTTGGTTATTGTTTTGCATGACATAATGTTCATTTATTTTATGTTGTAGAATGAATCTTTATTATTGCATGTGATTCTTTCATGCTTCTTTATTAAATAATTGTTATTAGAATTTTGAAATTCATTTGAAGTGTGCTTTGAAGTAGCGTGACAAGCTTGTGCGTGGCTCGGTGTGTTACATATAAGGCCTTTGATTGTATTAGAGTGGTTTTCCTAAATCTTGAATATCGGGTCAGATCCTTGAAGAATCCCTGAAATCAGAGAAGTTCATATTTTCAGACCGTTAATCAGTGGAAACTTTGTGTTATGTTGGGGGAAAACCTCAGTAAATGATTCAATATAATGCATGGATCACATCCTAATGTTCAAAGTTAATATCACCATGAGTCTTGAGTAGTAGATTCAAGAAAGAGAGATCGACAATGACAAAGAGGTCCCCAAACCATCATCATCCATTAGATGGTGCGATCAGTGGATCAAGACCTTTTGTAATGAGGTTGAGTCCTTAAAATGACCAATATTTGGAGCAAGAAGTTCCAATGAAGACATAAACCTTGGGATGAAACAAGGACCTTTGATATTTCAAGAGTGACCTCAGGAAGATCAGGACTATTGCTACTAGTCACATTGTCGTAAGGGTATAGGAGGTTGGAAAAGTGGGATGATGGTTCCAAGTATCGTTGACAATGATGAAGGTATTGAAGAGAAATGAGAGTCATTTATTAACATATATATGAGAGTGATAACTAACATAGATTTTGATAGGTTCTGATTAAGTGAAAAAGTGGATGATCACATCATGTTGACATGGTGTGCCAACATGACATCCAACATGTCACTAGGGATGACATGTGTCACTAGTGGAATGATTGATGGACATGAGTGGTATCGGAGGGGACTAGAATCCCTTATGAATTTGAATGCAACCTAAACTGTTAGATATGGGTGTGGAGATATCCCAGTCATTCATCGAAGAACATCGAGCATGGGTCTAAAAGTGAGGATAGGAGCATGTGGTGGCGATTTCCACATCTTAAGGCCAAATGACAGACATTGATCCATAGGTGGGTGAAATGAGATTTCAACCATGGATTTGTTATAGGACCCAAAAAATCACCAAATCAAAGAGTTGGTGGGTCAAACATTAATAACCATGCAAATTGGGGCCTCTGACATGACCAGATTCATCGAAGATCAAACTTGAGAACTGCTGAATCTGGGAATGGTCCATTGGATGGGTCATCATCAAAAAATTCAGTGTCGGTGTGTTTGGTTCTCCATAAGAGTAGAATCCATGGCGATGAAGAAAGAAGGCTTAAGTTATCAGGTTTGTTGACCTGGAAGGTCACTAGGCTGGGTGGTAGTAGCCACACTAGTGCCACATCATATTGAATGAGTGGTAGGAATCCCCATGGATGCCTCGTGGAAGTAAGGTGTATTTTGATAATGAGAGTCTAGAACTTTTGGGAGGTTTTAATAGTAGATCCGGAGATCAAAATACACCTTATAGTCGTTGGAAAGATATCACAAGCAGAATCCATATATGTTCCTTAGGATCAGATAAGAGATTGTTTAAGAAAGATAAATATTAACATCCCATTGTCCTAAGAGAGGGTTACATGGTCAAGGGTGTTATAGAGTGGTACGAGATCATATTTAAAAATCTATGCTTGAATGGGCCACCGAGGTTGCTTAAAATTGTTTTAGAAAGCTTTTAATATTTCTTGGTGTGTATGTTTTAAAATGTTGATATCATGGCTAATAATAATAGTTTTTTTAGAACATAGGATGTACTGAAAGGAAAGAAGATGTGAATGGTGCAGTGTAGCATGGAATAAACCTCACACCTAAAATATGAGGAATCTGATGGCTGGAAGGATAGAGAAACCCCTCCATAAAGATGGCCATTATTAGAAGTTTGAAGCCAGACAATGAAAGAATGATGAGAGCTTAGGCCAACTGGTAAAATTGAATGCAGTGTTACTGCAGAGCTTGTCAGAGATTCAAAAACATCTATAGTAGGGTCCCAATAATGTTGATTATAGTAGTCATAAAATTTGAATATCCCTTCAAATTCCCGAATACATGGGCTAAGAACTAGTAATGTGGGAATAAGTTCCTCTAGGAAGAAGCATCAGGATGCCAAAAATGGAATATCTAGTGAAAGAATTTCCATTGATTCATCTAGAAGAAAAACTACTTTGGTAGAGTTTTCCAGTAGTGGCACAGATTCAAGTGTCTGTAAGAAGAAAAAGAGGAAAAATTCTCATAGTTCTTTGACTGAAGAATTCAATAAGGGTAATTCACTTATCATGTATGGAGAGATCAAGAAGAGAGAAGAAGTTGGGGCATGGATGTTTGGCTTGCAGAAGTACTTTCAGGTACATAATTACTCTGAAAATAATAAGGAAATAATCATGATTTTTAACCTCAATGGAAGAGATTCCATTTGGTTGGAATACCTCAAGTAAATGAAGGGATTAAAGGAAATAAAATGACATGGAAGCAGTTTGAGAAATACTTACGAAAGGAATAGCTATCAGAAAATTATTATGATCATAAAATATAGGAATTCCATGAGCATAAGTTTGGAAAAATTACCATGGATGCATATTCCAAAAGGTTTATGGATTTTTTGAGGTGCTTCCCATACCTCAAGGATGAAAAAGAAAGAGTGCAATGTTTTCTCAATGAATTATTAGTCCTAGAAAGACTGGATTGTGTTTGATAAAAACCAAGACATTGGAGGATACTGTAAGGAATCCCAAGTGTTTTTATGATCAATCTAGGAATAATAAATACCCTTCAAAATATTGGAAGAGGACAGACAAGAGTGGATTCCATAATAAGGGATTCAAGTGATTCCCATAAAATAATCCCAAGATGGTCGCACAATTTGGTCATCCAAGAAGAAGTTACATCCATAGAATTTTCATCTCAAAGTGGAAATAAGCTAGTAGAGCAAGCAAGTGAAAGAGAAGATGTGACATCCCCCAAAAATAAATATTTTTATTTTTGTGTGCTAGAAATTTATTTCCGTTTTTGGCAAATTCGAATCTGGAAAATTTTTGCCACTTATGGAAATTTTGAATTTCAAATTTATTAATTGTATTTAATTATTGTGATTGTTGGGCAGAGATATGTTTAGACTCAACTAACTATTTGACTATGACACTTGTACCACAAAAGAATATTTATATTAACTACAAGAGGACAAATGGAACAACCATGTTAAAAATCAGCTGACCATGACTCCATGACTGGGGAACAAGTTGGAACTACCTCTGGGCTGATGATTACAAGTGGAAAATCAGAGATTTGGCCACTAGCAGCCCCTAAAAGTCAGGGATTAAGAAAGCTTTGAAAATACCCAAAGGAGGGAAAAGACCTGGGCAAAAAAAATGGATAAATAGCATATGCGAGGAGGCAGGACGTTGCCAAGTATGAGAGGAAAGGATTTTTGAGCTCTCTTGTTGTTATGAACACTGCGAATTGAGTGTGAGGCAAGAGGAGCTTGCTGGAACGGAATTGCCTTGTTGTTATGAGCATTGTTAAGTGAGTGTGAGGCAAGAGGATAATTGTTGGAATTGAAGGGCATTGCTAAGGAGGAGTTTCCAAGTTCGCCCTCATGGATTTATGGTCAGGCCAGTGGGTGAATCGGGCAAGTGACTTTGGCTGCCCTATTCTACAGTTGGGAGGAACATGGTTGTTCCCTTTGTCTTCCCGCGGATTGGATTCAGATATGTTGATATACCCCTCTATATTATGAATGACTATGTTTTTATTTCGATGTCTTATTAAATCCGAACTGGAATGATGTCCACTCTCTGTCTGAATCATTTTTCTGATGCATTGTATTGATTAAATTGGAACTGTAACGTTTTCCATTTTTGTTTGTTGTGGGGAATATATGTGAAGAACATCTGTAATTATATTTCTATGGAAAAGAGGAGATTAACGACAATGAGGCAGATCCTCTCTGTAGATAAATCCCCAGGAAACCAAACTCAGATCCCTCGGAACATCATTATTAATGACCAATGTCTGATGGAATGATATTCTTAACCATGTATTTACATAGATGCACAGATCTTGTAATATTGACATTTAATGCATTGATTAAAAGAGACTCTAAGTGGATATTATAGAATTTACCTTATACAGAAAATTTTATCCTTTGTGCCCTTCTATGCGTGTAAAATTCCTAAGTCCTTAGGCTTTCAGAATTCTGTGAGGTAAAGGTATATCATATCCTTCTACACCTTCAGTCTCCCAGAAACGAAAGTAAGAGTTCTCCCAGAAAATGAAAATCAAGAGTATCCACAAAGGATAAAGGTCAGGGAGTGATGAAAATCAGTGTGAAGAGTTACAGTAGAAGCAGAATACTCTCTTCCTTTGCGTTTTGATTGAATTATTACCTGAATTCTTTTTCAACAGGAAAATTTAGTCCTTTCGGAGGTTCATGTATATTGATGTATGGATTATGAACTCACGAAGTTCCAAACCCCGAAACCCTGAAGCTTCCACTTTTCGCATTTCGAAACGTGGTTACATAAGAGGCTTGGGGCACTTGAACTCACAAAGTTCCGAACCCCGAAACCCCGAAATGTCGGTCCCACCTTCTCTTCTTTCACCTTTTTGTTGGAAGTTTGTTTATGTTGGATGTTTGGCATTTGAAATCCCGAAACCCTGAATCCCAAAATCTCGAAGTGTTGTCCCACATCTTTTCACCTTTCAGAATTCAGGAGTTGTTGTGTGTTGTTGTTTGGTAGTTACAAACCCCGAAACCCCGAATCCTGAAATCCCAAAGTGTTGTCCCACATCCTTTCA
>JASDQU010306070.1:80677-92400 GCA_032191745.1 Picea mariana | reverse complement strand
GTGAGTTGTTGTTTGGTAGTTGCAAACCCCGAATCCCAAAATCCCAAAGTGTTGTCCCACATCCTTTCACCTTTCAGAATTCGGAGTTGTTGTGTGTTGTTGTTTGGTAGTTGCACACCCTGAAACCCCGAATCCTGAAATCCCAAATTGTTAGTTCCTTTCTTTTTTCGCAATTCAGGAATTGTTGTATGATGAGTGTTTGGTTATGAAAACCATGAAACCCTGAACCCCGAAATCATGAAATGAGAGTCTCACCTTTTCCTTTTCCGCATTTCAGAAATTTGTTTATGTCGATGTTTTGGACACTGGACCTCATAAATTTTCGAACCCTGAAATCCCAAAGTGCGGGACCCACCTTTCCCTTTTCGCATTTCGAAGGTTTGTATATGTTGTTACTTGGGCACTTGCACTTGCGAAATCCTGAACTCTGAATTCCCGAAGTACTGATCACCTTTCCCAATTTCAGAAAATGTTGTGTGTTGATGTCCGACTCTTATACTCGTGAAACCCCGAATCCTGAAACCCCGAGATGTTGATCCACAGATGTTCCGTATTTCGGATATTGGAAAACAACAGGGTCCTTTGTTTTATTCGTCACTTGTGATCACTAAAACCCGATTGACCTCTGTTTCTTCACAAAGCTGTAGGAACATAGTAGGAATTATTGTTATAGGAACAACTCAAATACTGTAGTGAATGGACTGGTAGAAAACGTTGGAGGATCTTCATCCAGGATAGGAGTATAATAATAACAGTTCATATTACAGGTCACTGTGTACGGGGCATGACCAGTATCTAAATTATTATATGGAGAAGATATAGATATATAGTTAATTGTAGGTGGAATTAAGTACAGACGTTAATAGAGAGTTAAAGCGAATTTTCTATAGTAAAATGATAATATTCACCTTTACACGCGCACATAGAAGACAGTCAAGTCACCTACTGTTCGAGCAGTCATGAAGATCCAAACTTGGAAACACAAGCGTAACTAAGTGTGTAGAACTGATTACTTTGACAATTCCTGTTCGAAGTAAACTGGACTGGTGTAATAGTGCCATTATGGGTCGAATTGAATCTTAGCTTCTCTTAAATTCTAAGCTTAAACAAATTTGAATTATGTCATAGAAATTTATTTATTTTGGTAAATTTGAGGTTCATTACAAAAGAGGAGCCTAAGAAAGGACCCTTGCAATGTTGGAGATGTGGAGAAGCACACCTGTTGAGGGATTGTCCCCACATATGACATGATACCATGAAGGTGTATAATGCACAAGAAGCAACTACCGTCAAATATGTAGCTAGAAGTGTGCCACAAATATATGCAGTGGTGGGAAATATGAAAGAAAACCACCAAGACCGATCCAGGTGGATATCAATGGCCAACCACCTATTCCAAATGGCTCATATTGGAATTTTTTCAGGTTGGCATCTTTTTCCTGGTTTTCGGGTCCTGAACTTCTAGGGTTGTTTTCAGGCCCTAAATAGCATTTTTAGGGGTTGACATAGTCAAAATATATATAGAGTTAGTGTTTTATGACATAATGTGTATTCCTTGGATAGACCTTTCCAACGAGCTCTCATGTTCCTAAAACAAATATCGTATGCAAAAGTTATGACCCTGGGAAGTTGATGTACCAACTTAGCCCAATGGGGCCCAAATGAATTTTGACACTTCATCTCCTAGGATTAGGATTTTGGGCCACTAGGGTTTTGGAAATCATGTTTATTGTAAAAATTCTTTAATATTCATATTGTACTCATCTTATTTTGAATAAGCATAGCCGTCACATCTCTTCTCAGAGATAATTTTCTACCATTCTAGCAAAGCTTGTTTTCAGTCTACATTTTGCAGTTTCAACATATTTCTTTATTGAATAGAAGTCAATTTTATTGTATCTCTTTTATCGTTCATTATGTCTCTGTGTTAATAATAATAATAATAATATGTGTTCATTTTTTTCTTCTCATAAAATTTGGATCAATGGTATCAAAGCGAGGTTACTCCTTGTCATTCTTAGTGAATGTCCCCAATGAGGTCAAGGTACAAAGATGATGACATGTGTACAAAATGGACCACACTAAGGCAATAAAGGGACCAAGCAATGCTAGAGTTCACAAATATCTTCCATACCTTTCACACCAAGATGGGTATCAAAATTTTTGAACACCATCTGTTGCTCAAGTACCATGGTGGTTTGCATAGATACATTGAGGAAAAAATGGAGTTTCTAGACATCTCGTCTGTTGGTGCGACTTACCTATATGCCATCAAAATTAAGCATAAGCTCAAAAAAATATGCAATATTTTGGGTCTAGGAACTCCTCACACCATAATAAAATATGGAAAGCCTCAGGACAATTGGTCTAAGCCATAAACAAATAACGACGATGGAAATAAGAAGAAAGATACCGAGAAGTGGTGTGACTTCTATAAGAGACCCTGGCATAACATTGTTTATTTCCACTCAAATAATTCATTGGCGTCTAAGGTGAAATCCTATGAATCAGATGCAAGTTCCAACTTTCAGTCTGAACCAGAAAAGGGGAGATAGATCATTGATGTGGAACCCAGTGCTACCATTGCTACCACCAAGATCCAACTAGGTCAACCTGATGATCCAGAGGAAGGAGAGCACCTCTTTAATTCACATATGTGGGTGAAAATCACCCCACTACACTTCATCGTTGATATAAATATCCAGAATAACCTCATCTCAGTAGAGGTTTTCAAGCGGTTTTCTTTATTGACAATGACACACCTACATCCCTATAGCATTGGATTGCTCTATCAAGGAAGTGATCTTCGCATCAGCCAACAGTATCACCTATACTACAACATCAAGCCCTTCAAATATGAGGTATTGTGTGATGTCTCTCCTCTTGAAGTTTTTGATGTTCTTTTGGGCCAACCTTATTTATGGAAACATCATGTTGTATATGAGTCTAGGCCTTGCAGTGTTATTATTACTTTGGACAGGAAATTTTACAGGATACCTAAAGTGGTCCCACCTATTTCCATTTCCTTCATCTCTATCAAGCAATTCAAGAAGGTCATCTCTTAGAATGGGAATTTTTTCTTCTTCGTTATTTTCTCTCAAAGTGAGCGAAAAATTGCATCAACATATACGGCCTCGTCGACTAGCCACTTCACACAACACAAGTAAGTGGATAAGGTCATGCAATAATACAAAGACATATTATCCTCACCTATTGGGGTACCTATACACTTTCAAGTCCATCATTCCATCGATCTAGCCCCTTGTGCACCACTACCCAATGTTCCAATCTATCATTGTTCTCTGTTAGAAAATGAGGAGATAAAGTATCAGATTCAAGAACTAATCCAAAAGAAACATGTCTGACCTATCTCAATCACCTTTTGTAAACCTAATCATGATTCTTCATTGATTTTCGAGCCCTAAATAAAATCATAGTCAGGAACTGGTACCTGATTCCCCGAATCAATGATCTCTTTGATCAACTTAAGGGGGTCAAATAATTCAGTAAGATTGATCTGAATTTTGGATACCATTAGGTCCCAATAGAGTAGACATATGTATGGAAGAGTACATTCAAGTCAAAATAAGGTCTTTTTGAATGGTTGTTCATGCCCTTTTGTTTGAAAAATGTCCCAACAACTTTCATAAGGATGATAAACAATATCTTGTGGTCTTTCACCAATTATTTTGTAGTAGTGTATCTGGATGACGTCCTCATCTACATCAAGACTTGGGCAGAAAATTTGCAACATATTCAATAGGTTATGCACACTCTGCGGCAACAAAATCTATATGCCAACTTGTAAAAATGCTCCTTCGACATGGACAGGGTCCAATACCTAGGATACATTTTTTATGAGCATGGTGTGCATGTGCATCCATCCAAGATCCAGGTCATCTGTGACTGGCCAGACCCAACCACGTTGACTAATATTCTTAGTCCTTTCCAATTTCTATTGTAGGTTCATGTTAGGATTCTCCCATATTGCATGGGCCCTCACCAAATTAACCAGAGGTTGTGGTAAGGAAACATTTTTGTGAGGCCTATCCCAACAAAAATCATTCAATGATTTGAATCAAAACTTGTGCTCATACCTAGTGCTTTCATTACCTAACCTGCAACAACCCTTTGAGATTGAGACAGATGATTCAAACTATGTTGTGGGAACAATTCTCACTCAACATGGCCACCCCATTGCCTATCATAGTGAGACACTATCAGATGTCATCCATAAGTACCCTACTTATGTCAAATAAATGTACTCCATTTTGCAACCCTACCTCCAATGGAGGAATTACATTCTCAAGAACGAGAAAATCATCCACATTGATCATAAACTATTGAATTTCATGTAGACACAAGGAAAATTATAGAATTACCACCATTAGAAGTGGTCCACATACTTGTAGCAGTTCCACCTCTACATCAAGTATAAGACAAGAAGTACCAATCGCATCATTTATTTTCTCATATGACCTCCAATCACGGCACTCACCATAGTGATGGACTCTTGTGAGCATGAGACCTCTGGATGGACCTAACTCTATGAGAAATTCCTTGACTTTTCCACCACCTACCATATGTTGGGTGCAGACACAATTATTAATAATTTTCATCTTCAGGACGGGTTGTTGTGCCACTTAGGCCATATTTTCGTTCCATCAAGAGAGCGAGTGAATATGATTTGGGAATCCGACTACAGTTGGTTTGTATGACACTTCAACATAGAAAAGATAGTGGCAGTGTTGTAGCATCATTTCTACTGGTCGAAACTTCGATAGGATCTCAGCAAGTATATCAGAACCTACACTTCCTATGTTATTTCCAAAATGACCACTAACAAACAAGGAATTTACACCCCTCATCCTACTCTCTATAGGCCCTGTGAATCCATCTCAATGGACTACATGCCAGGCCTTCCATCCACCAAGCGGGGAAATGACTGTGTTTTTGTGGTTGTTGATCATTTTTCCAAGATGACGATTCTGGACGCCTACAAAAAGAGAAACACGGTGGATTCCACTGCTAAACTCTTATTTGAATGAATGTGGGTACATTTTGGGATACCAAAACCCATTATCTCAGATCGATACAGTTGTTTCCTCAACACATTCTAGTCAAGCCTATGGTCACTTTTGGACACCAAGATCAAAAAATCCACTACCTTCCACCCCCATATAGATGGTCAAATCGAGGTCTTCAACTGGATGATCATGCATATCCTATGCATGTACAATTATAAGAACCCTTGCACGTGGGATGAGAGTCTTCCATATGTTCATCACATCTACAACATAGCCATACATAGCTAACCCAGCCACAACCCCTTTCAGGTGGGGTTGTGATTTCAACCATTGAGTCCCATGTTTATTTCACTACCCCTTGTGGCCATCGAGGAAGACTCATCCCATGCTCAGTGTTAAGTACCAAAGACTAAATAAAAAATACACCAAAATAGATCCAAGAAGAATATATGAAAACCACACTTTATTATATCAAAACCCTTGAGGTAGGGCAACACCATACAATGGATCCTATTGTGGAAAGAATAATGTCATGTTCACTTGCCTCTTGGAGGGGGAAACCTCCTAATGAACTTAATCTCCAAATACAATACTTCTGAACTAGTCCTATTACATTGCTTTAACCCCTTTATATAGTGCTACCATTACCTAATAACATTCTAGAGAAGGAATCTTCTAGAAGAATAACCTTCTAAGAAGCCCTATTACATTTATTATATCTTACTACCCATTTATTATATCTAACTACCATAGTGTGTCTTATTTAATAATATAGTGGACGTAGTCCACCTTACATTCAATGGCCTCCACTACCTCTCTAGCTACATAACATTACATCCCCCTTATGAAACTATTGTCCTCAACGCTTGTTATGAGGGTGTACAACCATATACAAAGGTCCCATGGATAAGTGTGGACCATAGTGTTGAAGTAGACTAGAGAACCATGGTCCCATGTAGAAATGAAATCCACCATGCTGAAGTAGTCCAACTGCCATTATAAACCAGGGTCATATTGGTATTAAAGTTTGCACCTGATTGATAAAGGGAAGAGCTAGGCCACCTCAAGTTTAGAATGATTTGTTTTCTGAATTTGTTGGTCAGTTAGAGGGTTGGTTTTACCAATACAAGAGCATGGTTGGGTTGGAAAAATGATATAGATGAGGGTTTTTCTTGGCTAGAAACAACAAACCACTCAATGAGTAATGTACTGCAAGAAGTTTAATACTTAAAATATCACTTCAAGACATTAAACATGTATCAAAAACACAATTGCTCCCACAGGTTGCAATAAAAACAAATATTCACCAAAGCAATAGTTGTTTTACAGGTTCCATATTAGTAAAGATAAGTTATACAATAGCTTAAGGAAATGAAATGTACTTCACAGAGATAAAAAATTGCATTGAAGATAAGATAAAAAAAAACACGTGAAGATTTGGTCAAAAATATTGTCTTCAAAAGTATATTCACTAGGTAAAGAGTTGTAATCCATGCATAGAAAAAGTTAAACCAGTTGATGTATTGATCTTATTTTCCCAAAAACCAAACCTCTTAAAACATACAAAAAATTCTTATTTATCAAAGATATAGAGGCTCTCGACCATCTGGATTTGAGGCTTAACTCTACACTATCAATTGGAAAACAACTTATTGATTTAACTAAAATACTGTTGGAGTATAGTAATGTATACTTCAAACTTAACTTATCAAAGAGGTGGTTCACATATGACCACTTATTGTGCCTTAAAAATTCTTGACTTAAATAATTAAAACTATTGCTAATGATAAAACTAAATGGATTCCTATGTTGGAGTGAATTGATATTTGGAAGAACTAACTAGGAGTGACAGAAGTGCATTATGTATCAAGCGTTTGTATCCATGCGCATTATTGGAGGCCACTAGGAGATAACCAGATGTGTTGGTAGTGTTCTTCTTCATCTTATCTCTTGGGGGAATAAGCAAGTCTTCGGGTTATTTTTCTGGAGTCTTTGATATTCCTTCTGCAGTCTGGAGTATACTTTCTCCAATTCCTGGTTGTGGTGTTGCAGGGTTCAGATCTGAAGCTTTAGTTCCGTGCTTGTTGACTATCATCGAGTTGTTGCTAAACGAGAAATATGATGTCATAGACTGGATCGTCCTTCCCTTCATTTGGTGTCGTTTAAAAACTTCAAAACATACAATTAATGAGGCTAAGCCACTTTAGAAATTTCGCATTCGAGATATTTTGACTACAGAGTTTGAGAATCTCCTGGAGGAAAATATCTCGGACTGACGTGGTCGCATGATGTCATAGTTAGTGACATGTCATAAAAATAAGAGTGGCATGTGTCACCTGAAATAGAGTAGATGACGTAACCAAAGGTGCCTGAACTGAATTCCATGTGTCATCGACAGATGAATTTCATACGTCATCGACACTTCGATGTTCAAGATCTTTTGACTGTAGAGTATGAATATCTCACGAATGACTGCTCTCCTAGAATGATGTGGCAGTTTGGGGCTCTGACACTTCAGCAATTCGAGGCTCTAGGGAACTATGTTTTCTCTGGATTACATTCTCTCGGAATGGTATTATGCTGGAGTGATGTGACAGCTTGTCGTCACAATCGATGACATGTCATAAAAAAAGAGTGACACATGTCACCTAATATAGGGTGGATAACGTAACCAAAATGTCTGAAATGAATGTCACATGTCATCTAGAATCAACCCTCAGGTGACATATGACATGTTAGCTGAAGAAAAACTTATGAGAAAGGGGATATGATGCTTCAACACTTCGGCACTTTGGAAATTTGCATTTGTTCTAGATTGAAATCTCTCGAATGACCGATCTCCTCAAGTGACGTGGCAGTTCAGGGCTCTGGCACTTTGGGGCTCCGAGGATCTATGTTTGTTCTGAATCAAAACCTCTCGGATAACCGAACTCGTGAAATGATGTGGTAGTGAGGATCCACTTCAGACTTTCGGGGCTTCGAAACTTTGGAGCTCCGACACTTAGGGGCTTCTTGAATGTAGAGTATGAATATATCCTGAATGACCGAACTCGCGAAGTGATGTGGCATTTTGGGGCTCTGGCTCTTCGACGCGCTGGTACTTCAAAGCTTTGTGCTTGTTCTGGATTGAAATCTCCTGTAGTAATAATCTTCTGGATTGAAACTTCATATGATTTTTCTTAAACATTGCACGATTTTGAAACCCCAAATGCACAAGATTCGTTGATCTTAATTGACTGTTGGATCTCCATCGTCGAAAATTTAACCTATCTATTTGCTCACAATCTAAACCCAAAATCCACTGCTTCGAATTGTTTCATTTTTTCTTTTGGATGTTTCTTGTGCATACAAAGGACTTGTCGACCTGCTGCATGCTCAATTAGTGTTAATCCAAGATGACATATGTTTCAAACTCAAAACAAAGCATGTAATCACCTTTCAAGAAAGAAAAACATGGTGCAAAATAAGTAAAGACGGGTAGGGGTTATTGAAGCTAAGTCATTAAAATGTGGAGAATAACTTAGCAAACACAAAACAAAAATCAAGCTTTTAAGAAGATGGTATAAATGAACGAAGGGGTAGGGAAGCGATGCAGACCTAAGTTCCAACAGGTCCCATGTCCAAATGCTCATGTGAAATTCACGCAGAATATTTTCGAACCCAATAACCAAATGAAAATGATGCTCTAAATATTGACACCTCTCATGTGGATCAAAATAAGAAGATCCATCCACATAGTGGGAAAGGGTCGTAGAATAATATGGAAGGAATAATACCACTATAGAATATGCAGGATAGACACTGATAATAATGATTGGCTCTCGATTTGTCACATTTATGTTCTCTACAAAAGTTGTAGTAGAGTCATCAAATAAAATACGAAAGTGGTTGTCATCCCAAAAATGACCACTATCCATATATCAATCATCACAATCGGCCTCAAAATCATACCAAACATAGACTTATTGATTATATTCATCCATGATGTCCACCATAAGATATCTCTCTTGCATGTTATCCAAGAAACCATGAACACTATGAAAAATCTCTTTGAGGTCATCTGCAAAGTCATGCAATGTGTCATGCAGTTGGGCTTTGAATGCTTCAATCATATGAAAAGTTATGAACCTGCAGTTTCGCCGCCATCATGAAAAAACCCAAAAATGGATGATTTTAAATCAGTGAGATCTTCACTTATGGAGCTCCAATTTGAGTGATTTTGTTTTTGAAATCAAATATTTTTTAAATAGGAACTCAGATTTGTAATTTTTTTTAGCAAATCCAGCCTCGAGATGTTATATAAATAAAAAAATCACACCACTCTCCCTAGAAAAAACACTGAAAATTGCATATATGAAAATGTCGATATCGTCACTTCCCGGACTCTGTTTCGAACGATTTTTTTTTTAATTAGGTGTTTTTCGTAGAGGAAGTCATATATACAACCATTTTATGAAAATGTTTCACAAAAATATATAGAAATTGTTTAAAATACCGCGACCCTCTTGTTCTTCTCTAAAAAATCTGCAAAAATAAAAAACAAATTCCCATACTTCTTGCCAAGGAAAATGTTTTGATACCACTTGTTATGTACCAAAGATATGGATAAAAAATATCCAAATAGTACCAAAAATATCTAAACACAATCAACACACAAAGTATATGGAAGAGTATAGAAAAACACCACTTTATTATATCAAATCCCTTGAGGTAGGTAAACACCATACAATGGATTATATTATGGAAGAGATCATTTTTTGTTCACTTACCTCTTTGAGGGGGCATCTTCTTATTGAGCTACATGCTCCATATACAAAACTTTTATTCATATCTCATTACATTGCTTGAACCCTTTATATAGTGCTACCATCACCTAAAAAATTTCTAGAGGATAAATCTTCTAAAAGAAGAATCTTCTAAGAAATAGATTTACATCTATTATATCTAACTACTCATTTATTATATCTAACTACTATAATAAGTCTTATTTAATAATATCACGTAACACTTGAATTATTTAATAATATCAAGTAACACTTAAAGTGAAATAACAAAAACACTCCAACTAAAATCAAAGATCTGGAAATAACATCAACCAATAGAGCTTTCGCCCTCTATATCATCCTTGAGCAGCATGACTTGAAGGAATTGACGGAGGTCAATATGTTGGAATTAATTCAACAAAAATATGCACAGAGATTCACATTTTGTCAATTCAACCTCTTAAATGGTAAAATTAAAATTTATTGAATTGAGCGGATATGATAAGAGCGTCTCGCGTGCATATAATATGAGCGTCTAGGTTTTCGTCGCCTTTATTTTTTTAACCCGGCTTGGTTTCTTAATGATTCGGTTATTATTCATTCAATTGTCTCCCAATGAAATGCAGTACATTCGGAGAGAACATGCAGAATTGTCGATTACGCTACAGATTTAGAGAGGGGGAGAGAGAACACAGAATCACATTAAAAAAGATCGTTTTAGCCCGACAATAACGAAGAAGAATATGTAATTTCGAATGAGGGGTTCAAAGACTAACTGCAAATTACCAACGCATGATCTCGTAATAGTAACTGGCTGCAGTTGTGGCTCTTACTAGAAGCAAACGAAGCAGTTTGGTAGTTCAATGACGCCCAGAGTTCCTCCAAACACTTCAGCGAATTCACACATTGTAATGCGACGAAGTGATTGAAGGAACTCCCGGCGTTGGGAACCAGGTCATGATGTGCTGTGATGATGGATGGGTAGATGGATAACAAGAACTTCTTAAATACTACTCACCTCTGATATCGTTGCTATGATAACTTAACCAGCACTGATCAGTAATACATTCATTCATTGCACTTGGACAAAAGTTTTATTTCTTCCGCCACATTCAATGAATTAGCTTGGCGCAATATGAGTCATTCATTCGGATTCTCCCCACGTAGAGCTGCACGATTTAAATCCATCCATTTAATCATGGAGGGATAAGATCCCACCCCTATTGAGCAAGGTATCAACTAACATCATGGAGAGATAAGATCGCAGCCCTATTTGCCGTATATTCTAATTTTACCTTTTACATTTCTATTACCCAATCTTATATATTTCTATCAAAGTTTTATTTATTAAGGATCATTGATATTTATTAAAGTATTTTTGAATTTTATATATTATTTATTATTAATATTTATTAATCAAAATATGTACAGTATTTGAAAATTTTTGCCTTTTTCAACAAAGAAATTTGTTAGTGAAGGAAGATTTGCTCGTGAAATTCTATCCATATGTACACCACACATATAAAGATTAACAATATAATAAATATAAAAATAAAATGTAAAAATAAAAGATTATATATATATGATGATTAATTTCCACTAAGATTATCGGATTTTAAGAGGGTATGTGTGACAAATATTTTGAAAATAAGATTTAATATGGGTATAGGATGGACAAGATAAAGTGATTTTCATCTTCAACCTTATTAGTGTCACAAAGGTGACACACTCTTTCATCCCATGGCATTTTAAGAATTGACCAACACCGAGTTTCACTATGGAGCTTGTGAGAATTTGTTCTTATCTTATAAATGCTTATTTTTTTCTTTACACTTGACAAAACAGATAGATAATTTTGATCTTCTACATTAGGGTTGATTACATCCTTATAATACCTTAATTTTTTTTTTCATCTAACTCTTTATCACACCAC
>JASDQU010306070.1:37767-67190 GCA_032191745.1 Picea mariana | reverse complement strand
GGAGATCGAGCGACCCATCGGTATATCGGCTACCGAGGTTTTGAGTTGACAAAGGATTTATGTCATCGGGGTATCAAAAAATTCAAAACAGTGAGATTGGATCAAGGCCGTCCATCAGTTGGGGACACATGGCAGAGATCCAGATTATCAGGGAAAGCCCCGATAGAAAGTCAAATCAGCACATCGGAGTTCGACATTTCGCGAGTCCATAGGACAAGACTTTCGGGACATTTGAAGTCTCGAAATCCCGAGAGGCGATCAGGACCGTCCATCTACTGGGGATGCATGGAAACTATCGAAGCCTCCAGGAAAGGTCCCGATAGGAGAGTCACATCGAAAAATTAGGGATCGGGATATCGGGAATACTATGGACACGAGGTTTATGCATTTCAGAATTTCGATGTCCGAAACCCCGATAGGAGATAAGACTGTGGTCACGGGGATAGTGGTCATATGGACCAGGGTATAGCCAGGAAGGGCTAAGGCAAGAAAGGCCATTTCAGGAGTCAAGAGGTCGAGGGGTCGGACTTTTGAATAGGAAAATCCCGAAAGACATAAGACTCCGATCTTATGAGAGCTGGTCATATGGACTAGAGCATAGCCAGGCGGGGCTAAGGCAGCAAGAGAGCGCATCGGCAAATAGGTGATCGGGAGATCGTAGGAATAGAGGTTCGTGACACCGAGGATCACGAAACCCCGAAACCTGAAATTACATCGAGAAAGTTCACGGTTGAGTGCAGAAGAGACGTGTGGGAGAATAGAGGACCTGTGGATTGGGTTTTTAGCAGAGATTCAACTGTGGAATCAGAAGATCCGCTTCGGCTCATGAAATGATTGATCGATCCTGTGAGTGGATGTAGGGTGCATCTGCATCTGCGTCAGTTATGGTATCAAAGCTAGAACTTTGTTTGTATATTTCAAGCAGAAGGAGAAGGCAAGGGAAGCCAGAGGAGGAAAGCACTCTATACACACATCAAGTGGTATCAGAGCCTGATTCTTGTCTGTAAATTTCAGACAAGGGAGGCATAAGAGGTAAAGAGCACTCTGATACACGCATCAAGTTTTGTATCAGATCTTGATTCTTGTCTGTATGCTTCAGGAAAGGAAGGTAAAGGAAGATAGAGTACTAGAGACTCTGTAAGGATTTGATTGCAGGTAGGCAATAATCCAGAAGATAGTTAGGAGGACTATAGGAAGAAGCTAAGACACTCAGATTTGTAGAGTGACAGCAGCAGGTTTGCTAGGAGAGCAGACAGGGACAACAACATGGCTACTGAAGGCCATAGGTATGCTGGAAAGAAAAAATCAGAGCTATGGAGCCAAAAAGATATAGATGAATAGCTCGTTGATATAAAGAAAGAAATAGAAAAGCTTGCATTGTGGATGTAGCAGAAAGCAAAGTCAAGATGGGTGTATGAATGGCCCATGAGGAAGGCAAAATAAAAATGGTCAGTCAAGGAGTTGATGGTCAGAAGGCAGCACAGGCTGTTAAGAGGATGGTTGAGGTATGATGAAAACCTTGACGGACCTGAGGAGATGGTTCATATGTGTGAGCCAGAGACTCGGAGAGGTCTCAATGATGAAGAGAGTGAAATGGGATCATCTAAGGATCTCAGGAACTGCCAGGAGGGCAGAGAGGAAATTCCATATTGCCAGGTGGGAAACAAGTTGAGATCGTTGCAGTATCTCACAGACTGTCAGGAGGACAGCCAAGGAATTTCACATTTCCAGGTGGGAAATGAAATTTGGTCACTGTGGGATCTCATAGACTGCCAGGAGGGCAGCGAAAGGTTTCCAGTTTGCCAGGTGGGCAAGGAAACATAGATGGAATTAGTTGATTCCATGGACTACCAGAAGGGCAGTAGAGACATCCCATATTGCCAGGTGGGTAGGGATGAGCAGATGAGACTATTTGAGGGTCTCATGAACTCAGAAGTGAGTCAGAATCAACCTGAGGAGCTGACAGAGCAGATGAGCTCAGAGATGAAATTTCTTTCTTTGGATCAGCAGGTGCAGCTGACAAAAGAGGAGGAAGATCGGGATAATCTTCTGATGATTGGAGGAATTGGAATATTCCTACCACTTGCCCAAGAGGAGGCAGAAATATTTGTTGCATATGCAGCAACAGCAGAAGAACAGTCAGTTGTGACTGTCAGGAAAGAAGAATTGGAACAAATATATGAAGCTGCCCAAGAAGAAAAAGAAAATGAGCATTCTAAGGAATGGCTCAACACTTTCATCCAAGAAGCCGAAAGAAAAGAAGTTGTAGCACTGAAGCTGACAGCAAAGAAATTAGAAGAGGATGATGAGCATTCTGAGGAATGGCTCAATATTTTCAGCCAGGAAGCTGAAAAGACTGCAACATGGGAGTTTGCAGCAGAAGAAGAAGAAGCAGACAGCATTTGCTTTGTTGATCTGTGGGAACAAATTGAAGCCCTGGAAGAGAGAGTGAAGGTGCAAAGCATGCACATCCAACAGGTGAAGTTGGAAACTGATGAAGAAGGCATGGGCAATTTCAGTGATCTGCCCATGTGCAAAAAAAATTTACAGCTGAGGAGACTACAAAAACAGGACCAGCCACCAGAGCAATTGGATGCAGTGATCGAGGAGATCATAAGGTTGATGATTCAGTCAACAGAAAATACCAGCAAGGAAAGGCTGGGCTGGAAAACAGCAGTAGCAGCAACGCAGAAGCAGCAGTAGCAGCAGCAGGGAAATGGAGCGGATGAACAACTCCAGAGGATGATTTGGGATCTAGGAGGATTTCAACATTAGAGATGGGAAGCTCATGAGCAGGAGCTCATGAATTTTGCAGTTGAGGATTATGATGCAGGAGCATCTCTCCATGTCAGACAGCCAGCTAGCCACGTTAGCGAATTCAAATCACGCGTTGAAGAGAGAGGCGCAGCCTCATTTGGAATCTGAATTCAATGTAATTAAATGCTTAAGTTGGTGAGCTTTGAAGCTGTGCCTTTGTGCAGGCTGTAGATAATATAGGCCTTTAATGTTTCTAAGGCTGATATCTAGATCCAGATGTTGGACTAGATAGTTATTCAATGTAATTAAATAGGGTAGGTAGATTGGAGGGAAGAGCTCGAAGAACCCCCTCAGGTAAAAGAGATTTCGTATCTTATTTTGTGGGTAGTTGTAGTATGTGTGAGAGTCGGCGAGGATAGGAATATGTGTGTGGAGAGAAGAAGAGACAAGGAGCCAAGACCTTGTTACAGCCCATGCTCAGGAACACCTTGTAAATACAGGCGTTTTCCATATTTAATACAAAGAACAGTTTTTCCTACATGACTGTGTGTTAAATGAATGTATGTGAGTGTTCTTATATGTTGTAGATGTATACTATAGGTTTTCATTTGTGGGAGTGTGTCTGATTTCAGGTGAAGGTCTTTGAGGCTTCATACTAGAAGGGTGTGACAGAATGTTGCGGGTTCTGATAGTCATGCACAGAGGTTGCACTTTTGAATTCTGCGGGTTCAAACAAAGACATGCTGTGGCACAAGAACTAGAATCAACAACTCAGGGAAGACCTCAAGGTTGTTGAACACCTTGGAGGCAAGGTTGTGTATGAGAGACACAGTTGCAGGCATAAACTCTGCTGTGAGTTCTATAGAGATCTGCCAAGTGGGCATTGAGCATAGGCACAGGGTGTTGAAGAAGAACTCTGCTGTGAGTTCAGACAGAAGAAACAGAATCACTGAGGATTCTGAGAGCTCTTCTAGGTGGGCATTGAGCGGGTGCATAGGTGCACAGGAGACAGAATTGCTAAATGTTCTGTGAAAAGATACTCTGCCAGGTGGGCATTGAGACATTGTGTAGACGGGCACAGGGAGAAGAGAACTCTTTGAGTTTTGTAATTGAAGGAAGATTCCACTGAAGGATCTTCACAGGATTGCTAAACACCCTGCAGACTCAGCAAGAGGTTGCTTGAGCAGAGGGATAGCCAGGAGGGCATCCAAACATTCTCCATCTGCAGGAGAAAGGAAGAATGATAAAATCCATTAGGGGTCTGAGCGTTTGAGAAGCTCAGGAGAGATAACACTTCAGTGTGTGAAGACTCTATAGAAGTGTAGAGGTCAAATCTTCAAGGATAAGCTCAGGAGGAGGAGTGCTTTCAGCGCACGAAGCTATAGCTGCAAGGAGTGCAGAGGTTGAAGAACTCTTTGGAGGAGTTCAGAGTTCCCAGAAGCTTAGGAGGGACAACATTTTCATATGCGTGAGAGAACTCAAGGTAAAGGAGTTCACAAAGGAGAAAGAAGACAAAGGTTGAGGCCTTCGGGAAACTTGGAATTCTTCCAAGTTCCGGAAGAAAGTGCAGAAGCTCAGGAGGGAGCACAGCAGTCGTCAGATCGGTTGGAGAAAGAGAACTGGACCATTGGGAGGTTTCACGTCTAGACCGTAGGAGGAGCGCACAGAAGAGAGGAGATCTTGATTCTTCGGATCTCCCTTAGATACCCGTTAGCGGTTGGATCGGCCAAAAACTGCATGAGCTTTAAGCCCTCGTAAGGAGAGGAGAAAAGTCCCAAAAGGCATTGGTGCATCAGGATATCGGTGTTCGGGATATCGGAGTTCTCGAGGTCGAGAAAGTCAGGACATTTTAAGTCCTGAAACAGTGAAAGAATCGCATTCGTTGATTTGTGGGAGGATGCGTGTCACGTTATCATCCAATTTGGAGATCCGGGCACTGGGATTCGTGGAGGCGAGAGTCCCGAAACAGGCGTCAGGATATCGGGACTTCAGCGATTGGCATATCGGGAGTCTCGAAGACAAGAGATTAGGGATTTCCATGGTAAAAGTCTCGGGAAAGATATGGACTCTCTGTTTGTGGAGACACGTGGCGGAGATCGAGCGACCCATCGGTATATCAGCTACCGGGGTTTTGAGTTGACAGAGGATTTCCGTCATCGGGGTATTAAAAACTCTAAAACATCGAGATTGGATTAGGGTCGTCCATCAGTTGGGGACACGTGGCCGAGATCTAGATTATCGGGGAAAGCCCTGATAGAAACTCAAATTAGTGCATCGGAGTTCGGTATTTCGTGAGTCCAGAGGACAAGACTTCCGGGACATTTGAAGTCGCGAAATCGCGAGAGGTGATCAAGATCGTCCATCTACTGGGGGAGCGTGGTAGCGATCGAAGCCTCCGGGAAAGGTCCCGATAGGAGAGTCACATCGAAAAATCAAGGATCGGGATATCGGGAATCCCGTGGACACGAGGTTTATGCATTTCGGCATTGCGATGTCCGAAACCCCTATAGGAGATAAGACTGCGGTCACGGGGATAGTGGTCATATAGACCAGGGTATAGCCAGGAAGGGCTAAGGCGAGAAAAGCCATTTCGGGAGTCAAGAGGTCGAGGGGTCGGACTTTTGAATAGAAAAATCCTGAAAGACATAAGACTGCGATCTTATGAGAGCTGGTCATATGGACTAGAGCGTAGCCAGGCGGGGCTAAGGCAGCAAGAGAGCGCATCAACAAATCGGTGATCAGGAGATCGTGGGGATAGAGGTTCGTGACATCGAGGATCGCAAAACCCCGAAACCCAAAATTACATCGGGAAAGTTCACAGTTGAGTGCAGAAGAGCCGTGTGGGAGAATAGAGGACCTGTGGATTGGGTTTTTAGCAGAGATTCCACTGTGGAATCGGAAGAGCCACTTCGGCTTGAGGAAGAAATTGAACGATCCTTAAGACCGAGAGGTTAGCGCAGAGGCCTTTGCTGAGGCAAAGGGTGCGGGTCTACATCAGATTCTCCTTAAATTTAGCGTGTACAATATTTTTAATATCATGCATTCCCCAAAATATATATATTACTATTATTAACATATAATTTTTTATATAAATTTATGATGTATTTATTTTTTATATTCTTTTTAATATTATATTTATTATTTAAAAAAGATGATAGAAAAATCTTATGTATTCATGTAAGGGTTAAAGTTAGCAACCTAAGATAACATTTGATTTTTTTATTATTGTGGGGAATTCAATAATTTCCATCTGCAAAATGGTCTAAAAAATGGTCACGCTTTCAAAATAGTGTTCTTTTTTAGCATGAAGGTCTTTGAGCCCCTCTATGTTGATACTTCATTAGTCTATCTCCTCCTTTTGGATTCTTTCTCTTTTCCAAGTATGAAATACATATTTTTCTGTGTAAATTGCAATAGTGAATTGACATTTCTACTGTTATCATTCAATGGACTACCAAAAGTTGAATGAAATTTGAAGGACCTTGAGAAATCATGAAGATGTAATCTAAGAAAACATTTAATACAAAGATTCATGAGAATGAAGAGAATGTGGTTTCTGAAGTAGAAACCATTATGGGTACACTTGTGCAATAGAAGCATCAAATGGCCATAGTAGAAGAAAAATGTAATATTTTATGGACTTTGGTCACAAATATGAGTAAGGGTGACTATTCAAAAGCTTCAAACCAAGTCCAGACAATTAAATTCAATTATTGAAAATTGAATGAAGAAACAATTGTGCACCATATTTAAGATGACATGAAACTTGCACCTTTTATATTATATGGAAATTTGACGTTTTATTTTTTACAACTCTTATAAATTGCAAAATTTTTAAGCATGCAAATCCAACATTTTTTAATTCACAAAATCATCAAAATATTTCACAAATCCTTTGGGTGAGTGTAATCTAATGATGGTCTATCATGACAAGTTATTAGCAATGCAAACATAGGAAAACAAACAATCTCTCAAGTTGGAGGGGTGATTCAAAGTGCTTTCATATTATTAGCAATGCAAACATGGGAAAACAAGCAATCTCTCAAGTTGGATGGATGATTAAAAGTGCTTTCATAGTGAATTTGAATATAGTGTAAAAAGATTAAATCTAGGAAATTAAATTATCTTTTCAAATATATAATGTTTATTTAGATGTAAAAAGATGAAATACAAGAAATTGAATTATATTTTCAAATATATAATGTTTATTTCGCTGTAAAAAAATGAAATCTAGGAAACTGAATTATCATTTAAAAAATATAGTGTTTATTTATAGAATGTTTGTATGACACTGTGAATATGATGTGATTATGAAGAATCTAATTGTGTTTTAATTAACGAAAACACCACTGAGAGGGAAAAACCTTTGAAGTATTGGCCATGATACACAAGTGGGAATTGATGAAGCAAGAATTGATGAAGTGGCTTGGTGAGGTGGAGTTGATATGTTTTTGTGAAGAAAAAATGAAGCTTGCTAAGCAATCCAACTCATTCTTGCAATGCAAAAAAATGTACCTACCAGCATACCAAACATGTATGGCACCACGTGAATTGTTATGTGGAACAAGAATGGTAGTTGGGGAAGTTAATAATTCCTGGTAGCATTGGTATCTTGAAGAAGGAAAGGGTCAGTTCAAGCGTCCTAACATAGAGGAAACCATGGATTTTCCCTTCAGGATAGGAATTGGATGCTACAGTTTGCGTCTGCAGGAAGCCATGGAATCCCGAGAGCGATTGGGGAAGAAGAGAGTAAAGGTAAAAAACATCACCCAAGGAAAAATAGAAAATAAGAGACAGAAAACAAAGGAAAGAATGCATGAGAGAGAATGGATAGTCACCTAGAGTGGCATCAGAAGAACAAAGCATGCAATGAATAGATGAACAATCTGATAAATAGTACAAGAGAAACAAGATCATAGGCTAAGATCACAATGAACAAAGGTGTTCATTGGCACATATTGAAGGAGAGAAGAGATTGGAGAGCTTTCCTTGAATAAAATAGGAAGCTCATATGACCTATTGATCATCACATTGAAACAGAGAAGACCTAGACCCTGAATGGAGAAAACGAAGGCTACATATTGGTACTTACTCGATATAAATCAGCACTAGTAAGGGGATATCATCGATGTATTGTATAGAAAAGAAGGGACTCCCTTGTGTAGAGTAAATCTAGTTGATAAATTAACTGATAAAACTATAGAGAATAGGGGCTTAGTGGGAAGGGGAAAAATTCTACTATTGTCTGAGGAGGAAGGAGAGTAACCTTCCTATATCATCCTAAGCTTGGAAATCAACTGAATCATTCCCCTCATGGTATCATGGCTTGGCACGGGGGTGGTGTACTGTAGGAAGAAACTTTATAGTAAGGCCTAAGGTTAGGAGGAAATTCATCCTCCTCAGTTAGTTGGTTATGGACATTTCTGTAATGAGATAAGTAGTTATCTTGATTTTTTTAACTGTGCATTAATGATGTAACTACGTATATGTTTGATTTAAATGGGAAATGTGAATGTTTATAATCAATTAACTGAATCATGAGTAATCAGGATATGTTTTTTATAGTATCTACTTTATCTATTAAGGTATGAAAATGTGTAAGTATGGGAAGTATGTATCCATGAGGACCTTGCAACTTTGGAGGAAATTTTGCAGGATATGGAAAAAATATCCATAGGGAAGATGATGAAAGTTCTCTTGTGTGGGGGAAGTTTGAGTGTAAGTTAATAGATCCCAAACTCGGAGGATTCACCTGATTTAAGTGGAAATATTGCAAGATATGCAAGAAGCTTATCTCTTGTAAAACCTTGTTTTTGACTCCCTAGATTAAATAATGTATTTTGTTTATTTTATGAAAGGATGAAGTGCACAAACAATTAAAACAGGTTGGAATGCTTAGGAAATGTAATGCTTTGATTATTTTTAATAATATAATAAATTGATGGATTCTATATGAACAAGGACAAGATTTTTAGGGGGCTATGATTCCATGAGAGAGGGAGCTTAAGGGGATAAGTATTTATTTTGTATTTTATTTACCAGTTTGGTTTTAATGGAGAATAGCCACTACATGATATTCTTAGGGGAAGGCCATTTGTTTCTTGACTACATGTAAATATATAAACACATCTTGTGGGATGTTGAGAGGTTCACTCTGTCAATCTTACATTCACTTTGTTCATTCATTATCAATCATTCATTCTTGAGCTTGGTTTGGGGGAAAAGAAAATAAAAACGAATTGTTGGAGGTAGGAATCCATATTTGTTGGTTGTAGTGACCATTGATATATTCCATCCATGATTTAGTGTTTGTATTCCTAAGATGCATTGGCATGTGCTAAAATTTGTTCACAACTACAAATCTTCAGATAACCAGCATCAAGATTCTTGACCAGATGCATTGGAGCCCTAAAATGAGGTGGATATCCTGAAGAACTGCATGGAAAAGAAGGGGGCCCATTCTCTTGGGTTTTTCATGTTGGAAAAAAGAGAGATGGTGTACTTTGGATTGTTGTGTGATGAGAAATCTATGAGATCTTGAGTGTTGATTGGTTTGGGAAGCTGAGTGACACCCCAGAACCATCCTTGTGCATTCATGGCCCTGGCTCCGAGGCAACCTGTTGTTGAGACTTAGAACAACATCATCTATGGTTGGGTAGAGATTCCTTGATCTGAATTTAGTTGGTGATTGGTTTTAATAAAGATAAGTGGTATTTTTTATGTGTTTCTCTACTTGTATATTTATTTCTGTTGTGTATTAATTGTTATCTTTGAAATTTGTATTTATATTATGTGTGCTTTTTGGTTATTGTTGTGTATGATATATTGTTCATTTCTTTTATGTTGTATCATGAATATTGAATGTTTCATGTAAGTAATTCATGATTCTTTATTAAATAATTGTTATTAGAATCTCAAAATGACTTTGAAGTGCGTTTTGAAGTAGTGTGACCAACTTGTGGGTGGATTTGTATGTTATAGATTCGCATCAGAGTAGTTGATTTACAACACTAGGCCTTCAGGGGCCTACTACATGCCGAGAAAAAAGCTATGGAAGTGAAATCAATTAATGTATTTTGAACAACATCAAATGGGGGAGTTTTTTTGTTTAAACCATGTCATTAACCCATGTAAATTGGATCCAAGTTGATTCTCCACACCCTGACCTCCCAACAATTTTCTCCATCCTAATCAGAGAAGTAGAAGTTACAATTATTCCAGGAAAGAAAACTATTTCTCAACAATCATCGATCTGACCTATCTTGGGTTTTCCATAGTTGATCTGCGATGGGCATTATTTCTCTATTTCACATGCTTGGGAAATGCTTGTCGAAATGGTTTATTAATGAAACAAAACCTTATATTACTTGTGTGTGATTAAGAGAGCTACGCAATCCTACACAAGGAATAAAATTTTATGTCATGGGGTCCACAAGACTAGAGATCGAGAGATCAGAATGTTAGCCAAGAGAAAAACCCACATTTGTTGGTTGAGAAAATTTGGACCATTGATCTAGTGTGGCGAGATCATACTAGCCATCAATCATAGGATGAGGTCATTGAAGTGTTCCAGAATTAGGTTGCAATAGGACTCCGATGAGAGAAATTATGAGGAAACAAGGATCATTGATATATCAGGGTCGTCAGATTTTAATGATCGGAGTAGCCTCAAATTCTTAAGGTGGAGGCACTCCATTGGAGAGCCTCTAAGAAGTGATATGGATCATATATTGGTTAATAACATAGAAAAAATCCCATTCGTTCATTAGATGAGGGTTGTCATGGTCCTGGAGGGAAGATGTGCGAAATGAGTTCAATGACAAAGGACTTCGAGAAGAGATCTAAGCCTTAGATCAGTGGGGAGGCGAGATGTCATATAAGCTGTAGATATATGTGGGTCCCACCTGAATACCTAGTGCGAAAAGAAGAAAGAGGGGGTTAACCACCTTGTAAGTAGAGACACTGAAGTAATCATATTTGTTGAGCTCTGAATCCGAGGGCCATCACATCCATTAGAGTATGCATGATCGAAGTATGTTTGTAGGAGTGGAATATGACTCTAATGGAGAAGAACATCGACTACGATGAAAGGATCTAGGTGAATCTGAGTCATCAATTTCCATGGCTTGATAGGACAAGTAGATCAATGATTAGGATTAAACCCAATTTTGAGATTAACAATGAAAATTAACTGGAGCAGATCAATTCTAGAGACATTTTCTTATTTTGGCCATTACAGGAGAAGATTAAGTCATATTTGGATGAAACCTATGGGTTATGTCCACAAGGAGGAGATATACAAAAGTGGCAAAGAGATTCATTGTCCATTTCAAATTGTATTTGTCAGAAATTACAAAATAGTGATTTTTAAAGATCTAGGGCCATACCATTAGCAACGATCCAGATTGAACCCAAAATTCATGGAGAGAGTATAGAAAGTAGACACAAAAATAAAGCATGAAGGAAATAAATAAATCCTAAGAGGATTGGAATGGGGATGTTGAAATAGGGAAAAATCCACTATTCTAGGCCACTTTTTTAGGATTTTTGAGATTTGCACAGGACGAAAAGTGACCCCAAATCAAAAAACTGGAAAACATTGTTTACTAGAAATTTTATTAAATTATTAATAAAAAGCAATTTTTATTTATATAAAATTTCCTAGAAGTGCACAAATTGAGAGATAGCTAGTTTTGTTAAAAAAATGAAGTCTGGAAAAAAGGGTGAAAAAGGGCAAAGTTGTCATTTCCATATTGTTGTAGCTTTTGACAGGAGCATTAGATTGAAAATATGAGAGTTGTTACAAATTATTTTCATTATTATTATCTATTATTCATATAAATTTGATTATTTATTGACATATTTTCTTCTATAGTTGACCGAAATGGACATTCCTATAAAATTACATCAGTGGAGAAAATGCATAAATGGAGTAAAAGTGGTTTTTTTCAGGAATCCATAAATTTGAACTATGGGATTAGATTAGGGAAAGAGTACATTATTTGGGAATCTTATTCAGAGGAGAATAACCTAAAATTATTATAATTTGGAGAATTGTTATATAAATCTTCATAAATTGAGCAACAATATAACTTGTAGCTTTAACTGACATTTTTTTATAATATAAATATTTCTAACATAAAATGGTTGTTTTCACATTTTGTAGAATTAGGAGGTATAAAAATATCATTTCAAGATAATAATGCGTATTTAAGAAATATAAGAAGGAAAGAGAGGATTTTGTCATGATGAAGAAGCTAAAGGACAAAATATCAATGTTGGTAATGCAAAGATAGAATCCAATGGGCACAAGGTCAAAGTGGAGAAAGAAACCTTAATAGAGATTGTAAGAAGCTTGAGAGTACAAGTACAAGGTTACAAAATAGAAAATGATAACTTTATGAGATGAAAAAATCATAAATTCTCAAGTGATGCAAAGCCTAAATTAGTTGTAGAGGAAATAAAGGAATGGATCAGACTCAATATGGGAGGAAGAAGGAAGATATCATGAAAAAATATATAACTATAGAAGAGTTGGTCATTCAAGAAGTGCAAGAATAAATCATGGACATTACTCACCTCCTTACTCATAAAGGAAATTTTATGCATCTGAAGATTCCATAAGTAGTCCAGAAATGTCTCTTGTTAGGCACCAAAAAAGAAAACATCAATTGGACAATTTGCAAGGACTTTTAAGGAAACTTAATCCACCATCCTTTGAAGGTGAAATAGAAAGGGAAGATTATGTTGAAGCCTAGTTTCTTGGAATCAGGAAGGAATTGGAACCTACCATTTGTATGGAAAAGTCGTTATGTGGTGGGATCAACTTAAACAAGTTGAGCACATAAATCAAAGAAGGATCACTTGGAAGCAATTCAAAAGATATTTTTAGGAGTACCTTTCATAGCACTTATATGACAAGAAAATGTAGGATTTATTTGAACTCATGTTGGGAAGCATAACCATGGAAGAGTATGAAAATAATTTATCAGGACCGCTAAAGTATATGGCATTTATAAAGGATGAGAAGGTGAAAATACAAAGGTTTTTGAGTGGACTTCCTTCATTTTATAAAGATAATATTCAATATGATGGTCCCATGAATTTGACTGAGACCATCAAGAAGGATAAGTATTTGTATGATAAAGAAAAGGGAAGGGAGTATTTGCAGAAATATTGGAAGGATAAGAAGAAAGAGAAGTTTGATCAGAGAAAGAAAGGATTCAAACCTTTCAACAGAAATATCCCAAATAAAAATCAGCAAGACCAACATGCTAACAATGAATCCAAGAGATAAGAATCCTTGGGGAAAATGGGAAGACCACCAGTCCAATGTTAGGGATGAAAAGAATATCACATGTACAAGGATTTCCCTCACAAAAAAGACAAAGTGAATACCATGCACAACATTCAAGAGGATACAACAATAGAAGACATGGGCAGAAGCATTCCAAGAATATATGTAGCCTTAGAAGATCGACAAGCAGAGTACCAATCCAATATGATCGAGGTGGAGGGTAAGATCATTAATTGACATGTTTTTATTTTAATTGATTCATAAGAAAGCCATTGTTACATTGATCCTAAAATCAAGATTGGTTCAGCTAGCCAGTGGAACCAAAAGAAGGATCAATGAAATTGTCAGAGGTTGTACCATAATTCTTAACAGAGTGAATACTAATATTGATCTAAATATTATACCATTGGGATATTATGATATTATAATTGGAATGGATTGGTTGGACAAGCATCATGTTGTTCTAAATTATCATAAAAAGACATTTACATGTCTTTATGAAGAATGAAAATAGAGCATTGTGAAAGAAATTCCAAGACCCATTTCTATAAGGAAAATATCAACCTTACAAATCTAGAGATATTTTAGGACAAAATGTCAATTGTAGGCATCCCATATGGAGGAGCCAAAAAATACAAAAGGGCCAAGCCTTGCATATTTTTCGATACTGCAAGAGTTTGAAGATGTATTCCAATAAATATCAGGTTTCTACCAAATAGGGAGATATATTTATTTATTGATTTAGTACCATGAGCCACCCAAATATAAAAAAACACCTTACAAAATCAGTACACCATAATTAAATTAATTACAAATATAGTTAGAAGAATTGTTGAAGAAAGGGTACATACTTCCAAGCGTTTCACCTTGTGGAGTACCAGTACTCTTTGTCAAAAAGAAGGATGGAACATTGAGGTTGTGTATTGACTTTAGAAAGTTGAATAAAGCCATTGTGAAGAAAAAATACCCTCTGCATAGAATTGATTACCTGTTAGATCAGCTAAGAGGGGCAAAGATATTTTCAAAAATAGACTTGAGATCAGGATACCACCAGGTAAGAATCAAGGAAGAAGGAATGAATAAGACAAATTTTAGAACCAGGTATGGACATTATGAATTTGTATTGGTGTCATTTGGATTGACCAATGCACCAGATGTATTTATGCACTTCATGAATGACATATTAAAAAATAATTTGGATAAGTTTGTCATAATATTCTTGGATGACATACTTAACTATTCCAAGTCAGAGGAAGATCATGAACATCACTTGAGGTTGGTTTTGCAAGTGCTTAGGGAACATCATTTGTAAGCCAATATTAGTAAGTGTTATTTTTACTAAGAATATATCCATTACTTGGGACACATTATTTTGGAACAAGGCATAACAATGGACCCAGAGAATATTGAATCCATTAGAGGATGGCCAACACCCAGGAAAGTTTCAGAATTCATATATTTTATGGTATTAGATGGTTACTATAGAACATTTATAGCAGGGTTCTCTAAGATTTCTCATCCCACCACTTATTTTCAAAATAAGAGAATTAAATTAGAATGGATAACTAAGTGTGAATATAACTTTAATTTGTTCAAATAATTACTTACAATTGCACTTATTTTAATGATTGGTGACCCAAATGAAAGGTTTTTTGTATGTACATGTGCATACGAGGAAGGACTTGGTCCAATCGTCACTCAAAATGGACATGTCATTGGTTATGAGTCAATAAATGTTAAAGAACATGAGAAGAACTATGCCACAGATGAGTTGGAGCTTCCTACCATTGTTCATGCACTAATGATGTGGAGACATTATCTTATGGAAAAGATATTTTAATTAAGAACAAACCATAGTGGTATGAAATATATTTTTTAACAACCAAATTTGAATTATAGGCAGACAAGATGAATGGAATTTTTAAGTGAATATGATTTTGACATCAATCATATCAAAGAAAAAGAAAACAAAGTTGTTGATGCACTTGGTAGAAGAGTACATTTCATGCATGCTACAGTCATTAGTATGCATCAATCATATTTGAGGAGCATAATTTTAGATGTTGTTGTTATAGATCAACATTACCTATTGGTAAAAGAAATCTTACAACAAGAAAATGTACAACAGAAAATTAAAGAATATGAGATGAAGGGAGATGCATTACTTATGCATACAAATAGAATTTATGTTCTAGTTCCGGAGAACTTAGGAAATTGGTATTAAAACAAATGCATAATGTTTTGTATGCCAGACATCCTCATTACCATAAAACAATTGCAGCAGTAAGAAGCCAATTATTTTGGCCATCAATGAAGAAAGATGTTGTTGACTACATTACTAGATGTATAGAATGTTAGAGAGTGAAGTATGAGCTTAAACACCCAGCGGGTTTGTTACAACCATTACTAATTCCAAAGAATAAATGGGAAGTGGTAACTATTTATTTTATAATTGAATTTTCCAGGACAAGAAGGCAACATGACTCAATAATGGTATTGATTGATAAATTAAAAAAGGTTGTTCATTTTATTTCTATAAAAATGACTCATACAATAGCTAATATTGGACAAATTTACATGAGGGACATCACTTGATTGCATGGGATACCTAAGGCAATTGTCTCATATCGAGATATTAAGTTTACTTCAAGTGTTTTGATGGGATTGTTTAAAGGATTTCATACAAATATGAACCTTAGCATAGCATAGCATCCATAGTTACATGGAAATTCAAAGAGAGTCAACGAAGTGAACGAGGACATGTTGAGAATGTATGTTATGGATAAGCCATCTAAGTGGGAAGATTGCCTCCACTTGGTTGAGTTTTCATATAATAATGGGTATCAAGATTCATTGAATATGATCCCATTTGAAGCTTTGTATGGTCAAAAATGAAATACTCCAATGAGTTGGGACAACCCAACAGACAAAGTGGTTCTTGGGCCCGAACTGCTCAAGGATATGGAAGACCATATGGTTACAACTAAGAAGAATTTGAAGGAAGCACAAGAGAGATAGAAGAATTATGCATATAAGAATAAGATAGAGAGGGAATTTAAAGTGGGAGAGCATGTGATTTTGAAAGTGAAGCCCAAGAAGATCTCATTGAAGTTGGGTAGATTTATAAAGCTAACAACCAGATTATGTGGTCCATTTGAGATATTGGACATAATAGGGTCAGTTGCATACATGCTTGCATTGCATGCTTCCATGAATGTGCATAATATATTGCATGTCTCTTTCCTGAAAAAGTATGTACCTCATCCTAACCATGTTATTGATTGGAATTTGATTCAGGTGGAACCCGAGGCAAATGTTTAGGTCCAACCAGTGCACATATTGGACAGAAAAGTCAAAATGCTCTGGAAATGAGTTATAGAGTTGGTAAAAGATAAGTGGACCTACTATGGTCCTGAAAATTCTACATGGGGGCATGAAGATGCCATGCGGAAAGAGTACCCATAACGTTTTGAATAAATTGAAATTTTGATTTTATGTTTTGTATGTGCATTTGGGACATTGCCAAAATAAGGGGGAGGGGAATGTAATACCCCAATTTTCATTCCCCAAACTAAACAATTTATTTTTTCTTATTTTATCGATGGTCGAAGTTCCCAAACAATTAAAAGAAGTTAGAATTCCTAGGAAATGTAATTCTTTGATTATTATTAATAATAAAATATATTATTGGCTGCTAGACGGTCAAGGACAAGAGATATAAAGGTATATGATTCCACGAGAGAGGGGGATTAAGGGGATATGTATTTATTTTATATTTTACTTACCCATTTTGTTTTTAATGGAGAATAACAATTACATGAGCTTATTCATGGAAGGCCACGTGGTTCATGATTTCATGTAAATATATAAACCCCTCGTGTGGATTATTGATAGGTTCACTCTTACATTCACTTTTCTCATTCATTATCACTCAATCATTCTTGATCTTGTTTTGGGGGAAAAGAAAAAAAAAATTTGGAGGTAAGTAGCCATTGTTGTTGGTTGTAGTGACCACTAATATATTTCATCCCTCAAATAATGGTTGTATGCCTGAGACACATTGGGAGGTGCTAAAATTTGTTCAAAGCTTCAAATCTTAAGAGACCCGGCATGGATATTCTTGACCAGATGCATCAAATCCTTGGAAGAAGATAGATATTCTAAGAGACTCTGTGGAAAAGAAGGGGGTCCATTCTCTTCAATTGTGTCTACTAGAAAGAAGAGATTTGGTGTACTTTGGATTGTTGTAAGTTGAGAAACCTGTGAGAGCTCAATTGCTGACTAGTTTGGGAAGCTGAGTGACACCATGTAACCATCCTTATGGATTCATAGCCCTGGCTCAGGGGTGACCTGTTGTTGAGACTTGGAACAACAACATCTATGGTTGGGTGGAACATCCTTGGTCTGTAGCCACTTGGTGAATGGTTTTAATAAAGATAAATTCTCTTTGTTATGTGTTTCTCTACGTCTATATTTATTTCCACTGTGTATTAGTTATTATATTTGAAATTCATATTTATATTATGCATGTTTGTTGGTTATTGTTTTGCATGACATAATGTTCATTTATTTTATGTTGTAGAATGAATCTTTATTATTGCATGTGATTCTTTCATGCTTCTTTATTAAATAATTGTTATTGGAATTTTGAAATTCATTTGAAGTGTGCTTTGAAGTAGCGTGACAAGCCTGTGCATGGCTCAGTGTGTTACATATAAGGCCTTTGATTATATTAGAGTGCTTTTCCTGAATCTTGAAGATCTGGTCAGATCCTTGAAGAATCCCTGAAATCGGAGAAGTTCATATTTTCAGACCGTTAATCAGTGGAAACTTTGTGTTATGTTGGAGGAAAACCTCAATAAATGATTCGATATAATGCGTGGATCACATCCTAATGTTCAAAGGTAATATCACCATGAGTCTTGAGTAGTAGAGTCAAGAAAGAGAGATCGACAACGACAAAGAGGTCTCCAAACCATCATCATCCATTGGATGGTGTGATGAGTGGATCGAGACCTTTTGTCATGAGGTTGAGTCCTTAAAATGACCAATATTTGGAGAAAGAAGCTCCAATGAAGACATAAACCTTGGGATGGAACAAAGACCTTATATATGTCAAGAGTGACCTCAAAAAGATCGGGACTATTGTTACTAGTCACATTGTCGTAGGGGTATAGGAGGTTGGAAAAGTGGTATGATGGTTCCAAGTATCACTGATGATGACGAAGGTATTGAAGAGAAATGAGAGTCATTGATTAACATATAGATGAGAGTGATAACTACCATAGATTTTGATAGGTTTTGATTAAGTGAAAAATTGGATGATCACGTCATGTTGACATGGTGTGCCAACATGGCATCCAACATGTCACTAGGGATTATATGTGTCACTAGTGGAATGATTGATGGACATGAGTGGTCTCAGAGGGGACTAGAATCCCTTATGAATTTGAATGCAACCTACACTGTTAGATATGGGTGTGGAGATATCCCAGTCATTCATCAAAGAATGTTGAGCATGGGTCCAAAAGTGAGGATAGAAGCATGTGGTGGTGATTTCCACATCTTAAGGCCAAACGACAGACATTGATCCATAGGTGAGTGAGGTGATATATCAGCCATGGATTTGTCATAGGACCCAAAAAATCATCAAATCAAAGAGTTGGTGGGTCAAACATTAATAACCATGCAAATTGGGGCCTCTAACATGACCAGATTCATCGAAGATCAAACTTTAGAACTGTCGAATCTGGGAATGGTCCATTGGATGGGTCATCATAAAAAATTTTAGTGTCGGTGTGTTTGGTTCTCCGTAAGAGTAGAATCCCTGACGATGAAGAAAGCAGGCTCAAGTTATCAGGGTTGTTGAACTGGAAGGTCACTAGGCTAGGTGGTAGTAGCCACACTAGTGCCACATCATATTGAATGAGTGGTAGGAATACCCGTGGATGCCTCATGGAAGTAAGGTGTACTTTGACAATGAGATTCTAGAAATTTTGGGAGGTTGTAACAGTAGATCCAGAGATCAAAATTGGGTTTACTTATAGTCGTTGGAAATATATCACAAGCAGAATCCATATATGTTCCTTAGGATCAGATAAGAGATTATTTGAGAAATATAAGTATTAACATCCCACTATCTTAAGAGAGGGTTACATGGTCAGGAGTGTTATAGAGTGGTACGAGAGTATATTTAAAAATCTATGCTTGAATGGACCACCGAGGTTGCTTAAAATTGTTTCAGAAAGATTTTAATATTTCTTGATGTGTATGTTTTAAAATGTTGATATCATGGCTAATGATAATAGTTTGTTTAGAACATAGGATGTATTGAAAGGAAAGAAGATGTGAATGGTGTAGTGTAGCATGGAAGAAACCTCACACCTAAAATATGAGGAATCTGATGGCCAGAAGGATAGAGAAACCCCTCCGAATTTGATGGCCAATATTAGAAGTTTGAAGGAAGACAATGAAAGAATGATGAGAGCTCATGCCAAATGATACACTTGAATGCAGTGTTACTGCAGAGCTTGTCATAGATTCAAAAACATCTATAGTAGGTTCCCGGTAATGTTGATTATAGTAGTCATAAAATTTGAATATCCCTTCAAATTCTTGAATGCATGGGCTAAGAACTAGTAATGTGGGAATAAGTTCCTCTAGGAAGAGGCATCAGGATGCCAAAAATGGAATATCTAGTGAAATCATTTCCATTGATTCATCTAGCAGAAAAACTACTTTGGTAGAGTTTTCCAGTAGTGGCACAGATTCAAGTGTCTGTAAGAAGAAAAAGAGGAAGAATTCTCATAGTTCTTTGACTGAAGAATTCAACAAGGGTAATTCACTTATCATGTATGGAGAGATCAAAAAGGGAGAAGAAGTTGGGGCATGGATGTTTGGCTTGAAGAAGTACTTTCAGGTACATAATTACTCTAAAAATAATAAGGAAATAATCGTGATTTTTAACCACAATGGAGGAGCTTCCATTTGGTTGGAATACCTCAAGTAAATGAAGGGATTCCATGAGCATAAGTTGGGACAAATTACCATGGATGAAAATTCCAAAAGGTTTATGGATTTTTTGAGGTGCTTCCCATACCTCGAGGATGAAAAAGAAAGAGTGCAATGTTTTCTCAATGGATTATCACAGTCCTAGAAAGATTGGATTGTGTTTGATAAAAACCAAGACATTGGAGGATACTGTAAGGAATCCCAAGTGTTTTTATGATCAATCTAGGAATAATAAATATCATTTAAAATATTGGAAGAGGACGGACAAGAGTGGATTCCATAATAAGGAATTCAAGTGATTCCCATAAGAGAATCCCAAGAAGGTCGCACAATTTGGTCATCCAAGAAGAAGTTACATCCGTAGAATTTTCATCTCAAAGTGGAAATAAACTAGCAGAGCAAGCAAGTGAAAGAGAAGAGCAGCCTAAGAAAGGAACCTTGCAATGTTGGATATGTGGAGAAGCACACCTGTTGAGGGATTGTCCCCACATATAACATGATACCATGAAGGTGTATAATGTACAAGAAGCAACTATCGTCAAATATGTAGCTAGAAGTGTGCCACGAATATATGCAGTGGTGTGAAATATGAAAGAAAACCACCAAGACCGATCCAGGTGGATATCAGTGGCCAACCACCTATTCCAACTGGCTCATATTGGAAGTTTTTCAGGTTGGCATTTTTTTCCTAGTTTTCGGATCCTAAATTTCTAGGGTTGTTTTCATGCCCTAAATAGCATTTTTAAGGGTTGACATAGTCAAAATATATATAGAGTTAGTGTTTTATGAAATAATCTGTATTCCTTGGATAGACCTTTCCAACAAGCTCTCATGATCCTAAAATAAATATCGTATGCAAAAGTTATGACCCTGGGAAGTTGATGTACCAACTTAGCCCAATGGGGACCAAATGAATTTTGACACTTCATCTCCTAGGATTAGGTTTTTAGGTCACTAGGGTTTTGGAATTCATGTTTATTGTAAAAGGTCTTTAATATTCACATTGTACTCATCTTCTTGTGAATGAGCATATCCATCACATCTCTTCTCGGAGATAATTTTCTACCATTCTAGCAAAGCTTGTTTTCAGTTTGCATTTTGCAGTTTCAACATATTTCTTTATTGAATAGAAGTCAATTTCATTGTATCTCTTTTATCGTTCATTATGTCTCTATGTTAATAATAATAATAATAATAATAATGTGTGTTCATTTTTTTCTTATCATAAAATCTATATCAATGGTATCAAAGAGAGGTTACTCCTTGTCATTCTTAGTGCATGTCCCCAACAAGGTCAAGGTACAAATATGATGACCTGTATACAAAATGGACCACACTAAGGCAATAAAGGGACCAAGCAATGCCAGAGTTCACAAATATCTTCTATACCTTGCGCACCAAGATAGGTATCAAAGTTTTTGAACACCATCTGTTGCTCAAGTACCATGGTGGTCTGCATAGATACATTGAGGAAAAAATGTAGTTTCTGGACATCTCATCCTTTGGTGCAACTTACCTATATGCCATCAAAATCGAGCATAAGATTAAAAAAAATATGCAGTATTTTGGGTCTAGGAACCCCTCACAGCATAATAAAATATGGAAAGCCTCAAGACAACTGATCTAAGTCATAAACAAATAACTACGATGGAAAGAAGAAGAAATATACCAAGAAGTGGTGTGACTTCCATAAGAGACCCTAGCATAACATTGCTTATTTCCACTCAAAGAATTCATTGGTGTCTAAGGTGAAAGCCTCTGAATCAGATGCGGGTTCTGACTTTCAGTCTGAACCAGAAAAGGGGAGATATATCATTGATGCGGAATTCAGTGCCACCATTGCTACCACCAAGATCCAACTAGGTCAACCTGATGTTCCAGAGGAAGGAGAGAACCTCTTTAATTCATAGATGTGGGTGAAAATCACCCCACTACACTTTATCGTTGATATAAATATCCAGAATAACCTCATCGCAGCAGAGGTTTTCAAGCGGTTTTCTTTACTGACAATGCCACACCTACATCCCTATAAAATTGGATTGCTCTATCAAGGAAGTGATCTTCGCATCATCCAACAGTGTCGCCTATACTACAACATCAAGCCCTTCAAATATGAGGTATTGTGTGATGTATCTCCTCTTGAAGTTTTTGATGTTCTTTTGGGCCAACCTTATTTATGGAAACATCATGTTGTATATGATTCTAGGCCTTGCAGTGTTATTATTACTTTGGACAGGAAATATGTACAGGATACCCAAAGTGGTACCACCTATTTGCATTTCCTTCAGCTCTGTCAAGCAATGCAGGAAGGTCATCTCTTAGAATGTGAAGTTTGTCTTCTTCGTTATTTTCTCTCAAAGTGAGCGAAAAATTGCATCAACATATATGGCCTCCTCAACCGGCCACTCCACGCAACAAAAGTAAGTGGATAAGGTCATGCAATAATACAAAGACATATTATCATCACCTATTTGGGTACCTATACACTTTCAAGTCCATAATTCCATCAATCTGGACCCTACTACACCACTACCTAATGCTCCAATCTATCATTGTTCTCTATTAGAAAATGAGGAGATAAAGTATCATATTCTAGAACTAATCCAAAAGAAACATGTCTGACCTATCTCAATCACCTTGTGGAAACCCAATCATGATTCTTCATTGATTTTCGAGCCCTAAATAAAATCATAGTCAGGAACTGGTACCTAATTCCTCGAATCAATGATCTCCTTGATCAACTTAAGGGGGTCAAATAATTCAGTAAGATTGATTTGAATTCTGGATACCATTAGGTCCCAATAGAGTAGACATATGTATGGAAGACTACATTCAAGTCAAAATAATGTCTTTTTGAATGGTTGGTCATGCCCTTTGGTTTGAAAAATGTCCCAACAACTTTCATAAGGATGATAAACAATATATTGTGGCCTTTCACCAATTATTTTGTAGCAGTGTATCTGAATGGTATCCTCATCTACATCAAGACTTGGGCAGAACATTTGCAACATATTCAATAGGTTATGCACACTGTGTGGCAACAAAAGCTATATGCCAACTTGTAAAAATGCTCCTTCGGCATGGACAGGGCCCAATACCTAGGATACATTTTTTATGAGCATGGTGTGCATGTGGATCCATCCAAGATCCAGGTCATATGTGACTAGCCAGCCAAAACCAGGCTAACTAATCTTCTTAGTCCTTGTTAATTTCTATCGCAGGTTCATGTTGGGATTCTCCCATATTGCATGGGCCCTCACCAAAGTAACTAGGGGTTGTGGTAAGGAAACATTTTTGTGGGGCCTATCCCAACAAAAATCATTCAATGACTTGAATCAGAACTTTTGCTCATACCTATTGCTTTCATTACCTGACCTACAACAACCCTTTGAGATTGAGACAGATGATTCAAACTATGTTGTGGGCACAATTCTCACTCAACATGGCCACCCCATTGCCTATCATAGTGAGACACTATCAGATGTCATCCATAAGTACCCTACTTATGTCAAATAAATGTACTCCATTTTGAAACCCTACCTCTAGTGGAGGAATTACATTCTCGAGAAGGAGACAATCATCCACATTGATCATAAACTATTGAAGTTCATGCAGACACAAGGAAAATTGTAGAATGACTACCATTAGAAGTGGTCCACATACTTGTAGCAGTTCCACCTCTACATCAAGTATAAGACAAGAATTACCAATCGCATCATTGATTTCCTCATCCAACCTCCAATTATGGCACTCACCACAGTGCTAGACTCTTGTGAGCATGAGACCTCTGGATGGACCCAACTCTGTGAGAAATTCCTTGACTTTTCCACCACCTACCAGATGTTGGGCACAGACACAATTATTACTAATTTTCATCTTCAGGATAGGTTGTTGTGCCACTTAGGACATATTTTTGTTCCATCAAGAGAGTGAGTGAATATGACTTGGGAATCCCTCTATAGGTGGTTGGTAGGACACTTCAACATAAAAAAGATAGTGGTAGTGTTGTAGCAAGATTTATACTAGTCGAAACTTCGATAGGATCTCAGCAAGTATATCAATACCTACATTGCCTATGTTATTTCCAAAATGGCCACTACAAACAAGGAATATACACCCCTCATCCTACTCTCGACAGGCCCTGCGAATCCATATCAATGGACTACATGTCAGGCCTTCCATCCACCAAGTGGGGAAATGAGTGTGTTTTGTGGTTGTTGATCATTTTTCCAAGATGACGATTTTGGACGCCTACAAAAAGAGCATCACAGTGGATGTCACTACTAAAATCTTCTTTGAATGAGTGTGGGTACATTTTGGGATACCAAAACTCATTATCTCATATCGATACAATTGTTTCCTCAACACATTCTAGTCAAGCCTACGATCACTTTTGGACACCAAGATCACAAAATCCACTGCCTTCCACCCCCATATAGATGGTCAAATCGAGGTCTTCAACTGGATGATCATGCATATCCTATGCATGTACAATTATAAGAATCCTTGCACATGGGATGAGAGTCTTCTCTATGTTCATCACATCTACAACATATCCATACATAGCTAACCCAGCCACAACCCCTTTCAGGTGGGGTTGTGATTTCAACCATTGGGTCCCATGTTTATTGCACTACCCCTTGTGGCCACTGAGGAAGACTCGTCTCATGCTCAATGTTAAGTACCAAAGACTAAATAAAAAATACACCAAAATAGATCCAAGAAGAATATTTGAAAACCACACTTTATTATATCAAAACCATTGAGGTAGGGCAACACCATACAATGGATCCTATTGTGGAAAGAATAATGTCATGTTCACTTGCCTCTTGGAGGGGGAAACCTCCTAATGAACTTAAGCTCCAATTTCCAAATGCAATACGTCTCAACAAATCCTAGTACATTTCTTTAACCCCTTTATATAGTGCTACCATTACCTAATAACATTCTAGAGGAGGAATCCTCTAGAAGCATAACCTTCTAAGAAGCCCTATTACATTTATTATATCTTACTACCCATTTATTATATCTAACTACCATAGTGTGTCTTGTTTAATAATATAGTGGACCTAGTCCACCTTACATTCAATGGCCTCCACTACCTCTCTAGCTACCTAACATTCCATCCCCCTTATGAGACTGTTGTCCTCAACGCTTGTTATGAGGGTGTACATCCATATACCAAGGTCCCATGGATAAATGTGGACCATGGTGTTGAAGTGGACTAGAGAACCATGGTCTCATGTAGAAATGAAATCCACCATGCTGAAGTAGTCCAACTTCCATTATAAACTCAGGTCATGTTGGTATTAAAGTCTGCACCTGATTGCTAAAGGGAAGATGTAGTGTCCCCAAGGCAGTGCCCTGTTGTAAATCATGTTCTGAAAGGAATTGTAATTATGTTTTATAGGCTGGTGAGCCAAGTTTTTATAAGTTGGTGGCTTATGTGTTTGTTAGGCCAGGGAGCCTAAGTGTTCAAGGCTAAGAGCCTGTTGATGTATATGTAATCACACAGAACAAATTTATAAAAATTTGTAAACATCGCCAGGTGTAGACCGACCACAATGAATTAGTGAAGGGACATTGAGCTTCCACAGAGAAGGCAAGGGATTAGGGGCTGGAAGGTGGGAAAAGGGGCTAAGTGTTAAGCCTAGTGGGTTTCATCCTTGGGAATATTATTTTATTATTATTTCAAAAAGGCATGAGCATTTCATGTTTTATCCTAAGTTCCTAACCATGAGGAAGGGATGTGTGCTAGTGGAACGCATGCAGTTCCCAGGGTGACAAGTGTCAACCCTATTGCATGCGAATAAAACGGCCAGGGTGAGCTGTGAGAGGGGCCCCCCTGCTCTCATTCGATCAGATGGTCTGAGCGTGTATGGGCTCTGAGCAGTACGATGGACCCGAGATCTGCAGAGAACCTTCGTGCATCTCTGTGATCCAAAAATTTTGTGTCTGGCTCTAAGAAAACTCGTGTATACCTCCATATTGAACCAGAAGCCTGTGATTGATTCTGAAAGAGCCGAATTCACCCCTGTTCTGAACCGAAAAGCATGTGTGGTGTCTGGGAATCCGTGTGCATCCTCTATCCAAAATGGAACTTGTGCGTGAAGCCTCTATCTCGAAGCCATGACCGTGAGACCATTTTTTCCATTTCTGAACCCGTTTTGAGGAAGTCGGTGTTTGTATTTCCGTGGGTAATTGCAGTTGCACAGTCTAGGACTGCGTATGGCTTGTGACCAGTTTTGAAACACTCTCTCCAGGCGAGAGGGGTGTTTGAGGTTGGATGAACAGGTGGTTTTTCCTGTGAGCATCTCTCTCTAGGTGAGAGAGTGAGTAGAGGAAGGAGAGGAATCTTGGAATGAACCCTGTAGCTGCCACAGAGCCCGGAGACTTCTGGTCTGGTCTATTGTTGTAACCCAAGGTAAGGGAGGTTAGCAGCCAAAGGACTGTCCAGGTGATAGAGAAGGTGTATACTCCTGGGGTGGAACAGGCATGTGGGGAATGAGGGTCCATGGGTAGTGAACGTGAGTGGTTCTTGGAAGAGAATTCCTTCCTCATGACTGTGTGTTTTCTCTGTAACCTCAGCCTAGCCTAGGATTCCTTGCCTTGGGGTGGAGCTTAGTCCCAACTCAGGGGTGACATACTGCTGAGCTGATGAGTAGTGTGGTCTAAGGTTGGGAGGTTCATGGAAGGCCTACACCTGGCCGGTGGAATTACCTCAGTTTCAAGACAAGTATCAGCTTATGTTAAATGTTATGTTTTACATGCCTGTGACGCTTATATTTTATCATGTATTCTGTTGTGCAGATGAATTATGGTTAATGCCATTCTTAAAATTATGATAGCAATAATTTATATGACTTACTCTGAGTTTAAATGTGTTTCATTTACTTAAATGTATGTTGTTTTATAATCCATAGTGGGTGTTATATTTACGCAAAGTTTGTTAACTGAAAAAGTGGTGTTACATTTTGGTATCAGAGACAAGGTTTCAACACTGAGCCTAGATGGGCCAGTTGAATGGTATTTAGATAGAGGGTGAGAGGAGAAATTGTGTCTGGAGGACCAATTGCAGACCCTGGTATGGTTCAGAGTGTCAAGGAGTTACTTGACTGTGCCTATAAGCTCAGGAGGTATAGCGGTGTTGTGAAACCGCAGCTAGTGTGGTATATGGCCACAGGGAGAGAGGACTCCACACTAGTAGTGTTGGAGCCTTAGGATCAGTTTGGGAGGGAAGGTGAGCCCTCATGACCATCGAATCTGGAAAATGTGCACAGGGATTAACGTTTCTTTTGAATTGCACAAGAGTGTGGGAATCGCGATACGCAAACTCCTAAAAACCCGAGAACATGAGAAGATCTACACTGTAGATCTGGGAGGAAGGCTCGACCGTTAGATCTGGTGGAGTCACGCTCGAGTTAGTCGCGAAAACATTTTGAATTTCACAAAGTCGGGAGATGGGAAGTGAGGAAGGGAAACACCTCTAAAACCTGAAATGTTGAAATGATCTACACCATAGATCATAGGAAGTTAGTTGACCATCCGATTCAGTGGAGGAGTAAACCGTAATTTCAGGATTTCGATAGATGGAAATTCAATATGTAGGGTGCACGAACTCCCAATTCCTGAAACCCTGAAACGTCTAAAGGATCTGCATTGTAGATCCGAGAAAGATCTGGCCATTGGATTCCATTTGGAATGGACGTGGACACATGGGTGTGTACCATGTGCCAGTGAGTTGAGAAGATAGGCGAGAGTGGTGGGACCTGAAGATGTCACTAAAGGTGACATGGACCCTTCTGAATGTACCACGTGCCACAGTGGTAAAGGGAAAAAGATGTGTTGTGGGCCCGAAAAATAAAGTAATTAGCGATTTCAAAATTCGCAAAGGAGGAGCACGAAGGCTCAACACTCTAACTCGCGAAGTCGCGATTTGGTGAAGAAGTGCTAGCACTTATCCCTAGCCTATGGTCATGTGTAGAAGGTGCTAGCGAGGGGGGAGCCATACCCATATCGCATCTTGGGTATCAGTGTTTGCAGGAAATGAGTCGAGGGTCTTCGACTCACGAACTCGCGAGATCGGGAGTTGCGGAAGGGTGACTTTGGTTACAACAATTTAACTGTTGTATCTTCATAGAGCTAGATAGAGATTAGAAAACTTTGTGAAGTCAAAATGTTTTTCTTGTTCACGTTGGCTTATCAATGTTGTAAGTTTTCTTGAAGGGTTAAGGCCTGACAAACTTCGGTTGGCTGCATGTCATGTGTGCAGAGTTCGACGAGTGTCAGGATAGCCAAAAACTAACATCGAGTATGGAATTGAAAGAGGTGCAGATTGCCTCTGAAATAGAGGACGAAAGGGTAGGAAGGAATGTCAACCTGGGAGTCGAAGGAAAAAACTCTAATGGGCATGGAAAAGAGACGAATAAGGAAGAACATGTGATGAAACTCATTGAAAGATTGCAGAAAGATGCCCAAGCTCGCCTAGCTGATAGCCGAAAGCTCATGACAATCAGGGATCGACAGGGTGAATTCAACTTAAAAATGTTGAAGAGCCTGGAAAGAATAGAAAAGAAATTGGAAAAAGAGAGTGACACAAGCAGATCAAGAAGTGTCAAAACCCCTGAGAGGAGAAGAAAATTGAGGAGTGGTAGTAGACATTACCATGTCTTCCCGAAGCATTCTAGCAAGGAGACACACAGTAGTTCAAGCCCATCCCCTACCAGAAAACACCAAAAATATGGAAGGGATGAATTGAAAGGGGAAATCAACGAGATTAAACCGCCTACATTCGATGGTGAACATAAGAAGGAAGAAGATGTTGAAACATGGTTGTTGGGTATAATGAAATACTTCCAACTGCAGAATTATTCTACCCATGCAGAAGGAAGAATTGCAATGTACCAGCTGAAAGGAAAAGCATCCATGTGGTGGGATCAATTGGTGCAGGTGCAACACATCAAAGAGAAAGAGGTCACGTGGAAGGAGTTTAAGAGGTATTTTGAGAAGAAATACCTGACCAAAAGATACTATGACAGAAAGATGAAGGATTTCTTCAAACTCAAGTTGGGAAGCATGACCATTGATGAGTATGAATGAAGTTTTCTGGAAATACTGAAGTATGTTACATTCATCAAAGACAGGGCTGTCAAAATTCAAAGGTATATAAGTGGACTGCCACCTTCCATTGGTGATAAGATTCAATATGACGATCCTACGACCATGGAAGAAACCATAAGAAGGGAGAAATGCTTATATGAATAGCAAAGAGAAAAGCCTACCTTTCAAAAGGCTTGGGATGACTAGAATAGGTTTAAGAAAGAACAGAGGAAGAAGGGAAACATGCCTCCCTTTTTCA
>JASDQU010306070.1:0-31904 GCA_032191745.1 Picea mariana | reverse complement strand
CTATCTCCTCCTTTTGGATTTTTTCTCTAAGTATGAAATACATATTTTTTTGTGTAGATTGCAATAGTGAATTGACATTTCTATTTTTATCATTCAATGGGCTACCAAAAGTTGAATGAAATTTGAAGGACCTTAAGAAATCATGAAGATGCAATCCAAGCAAACATTCAATACAAAGATTCATGAGAATGAAGAGAATGTGGTTTCTGAAGTAGAAACCATTATGGGTACACTTGTGCAATAGAAGCATCAAATGGCCATAGTAGAAGCAAAATGTAATATTTTATGGACTTTGGTCACAAATATGAGTAAGGGTGACCATTCAAGAGCTTCAAACCAAGTCCACAAAATTAAATTCAATTATTGGAAATTGAATGAAGAAACAATTGTGCACCATATTTAAAATGACATGAAACTTGCACCTTTTATATTATATGGAAATTTGACGTTTTATTTTTCACAACTCTTATAAATTGTAAAAAATTTAAGCATGCAACTCCAACATTTTTTAATTCACAAAATCATCAAAATATTTCACAAATCTGTTGGGTGAGTGCAATCTAATGATGGTCTATCATGACAAGTTAGTAGAAATGCGAACATGGGAAAACAAACAATCTCTCAAGTTGGAGGGATGATTCAAAGTGCTTTCATAGTGAATTTGAATATAGTGTAAAAAGATTAAATCTAGGAAATTAAATTATCTTTTCAAATATATAATGTTTATTTAGATGTAAAAAGATGAAATACAGGAAATTGAATTATAGTTTCAAATATATAATGTTTATTTAGCTGTAAGAAAATGAAATCTAGGAAATTGAATTATCATTTAAAAATTATAGTGTTTATTTATAGAATTTTTGTATGACACTGTGAATATGATGTGATTATGAAGAATCTAATTGTGTTTTAATTAATAAAAACACCACTGAGAGGGAAAAACTTTTGAAGTATTGGCCATGATACACAAGTGGGAATTGATGAAGCAAGAATTGATGAAGTGGCTTGGTGAGGTGGAGTTGATATGTTTTGTGAAGAAAAAAGGAAGCTTGTTAAGCAATCCAACTCATTCTTGCAATGAAAAACAATATACCTACCAACATACCAAACATGTATGGCACCACGTGAATTGTTATGTGGAACAAGAATGGTAGTTGGGGAAGTTAATAATTCCTGACAGTATTGGTATCTTGAAGAAGGAAAGGGCCAGTTGAAGTGTCCTAACATAGAGGAAACCATGGATTTCCCCTATAGGATAGGAATTGGATGCTATAGTTTACGTCTGCAGGAAGCCATGGAATCCTGAGAGGGATTGGGGAAGAAGAGAGTAAAGGTAAAAAACATCACCCAAGGAAAAATAAAAAAGAAGAGACAGAAAACAAAGGGAAGAATGCATGAGAGAGAATGGATAGTCACCTAGAGTGGCATCAAAAGAACAAAGCATGCAATGAATAGATGAACACTCTGATAAATAGCATAAGAGAAACAAGATCATAGGCTAAGATCACAATGAACAAAGGTGTTCATTGGCAAATATTGAAGGAGAGAAGAGATTGGAGAGATTTCCTTGAATAAAATAGGAAGCTCATATGACCTATTGATCATCACATTGAAACAGAGAAGACCTAGACCCTGACTGGAGAAAACAAAGGCTACATATTGGTACTTACTCGATAGAAATCAACACTGGTAAGGGGAGATCATCGATGTATTGTATAGAAAAGAAGGGACTCCCTTGTGCAGAGGAAATCCAGTTGATAAACTACCTGATAAAACTGTATAGAATAGGGGCTTAGTGGGAAGGGGAAAAATTCTACTATTGTCTGAGGAGGAAGGAGAGTAACCTTCCTAGATCATCCTAATCTTGGAAATCAACTGAATCATTCCCCTCGTGGTATCATGGCTTAACACAGGGGTGGTGTACTGTAGGAAGGAACTCTATAGTAAGGCCTAAGGTTAGGAGGAAATTCATCCTCCTCGGTTAGTTGGTTATGGACATTTTCGTAATGAGATAAGTAGTTATCTTGATTTGTTTAACTGTGCATAAATGATGTAACTACGTATATGTTTGATTTAAATGGGAAATGTGAATGTTTATAATCAATTAACTGAATCATGATTAATCAAGATATGTTTGTTATAGTATCTACTTTGTCTATTAAGGTATGAAAATGTGTAAGTATGGGAAGTATGTATCCATGAGGACCTTGCAACTTTGGAGGAAATTTTGCAGGATATGGAAAAAATATTCATAGGGAAGATGATGAAAGTTCTCTTGTGCGGGGGAAGTTCGAGTGTAAGTTAATAGATCCCAAACTCGGAGGATTCACCTGATTTAAGTGGAAATATTGCAAGATATGCAATAAGTTTATCTCTTGTAATACCTTGGTTTTGACTCCCTAGATTAAATAATGTATTTTGTTTATTTTATGAAAGGATGAAGTGCACAAACAATTAAAATAGGTTGGAATGCTTAGGAAATGTAATTCTATGATTATTATTAATAATAAAATAAATTGATGGATTCTATATAAAAAAGGACAAGAATTTTATGGGGCTATGATTCCATGAGAGAGGGGGCTTAAGGGGATAAGTATTTATTTTGTATTTTATTTACCATTTTGGTTTTAATGGAGAATAGCCACTACATGAGATTCTTAGGGGAAGGCCATTTGTTTCTTGATTACATGTAAATATATAAACACCTCTTGTGGGATGTTGAGAGGTTCACTCTGTTCAATATTACATTCACTTTGTTCATTCATTATCAATCATTCATTCTTGATCTTGGTTTGGGGGAAAAGAAAATAAAAACGAATTGTTGGAGGTAGGAATCCATAGTTGTTGGTTGTAGTGACCACTGATATATTCCAGCCATGATTTAGTGCTTGTATTCCTAAGACGCATTGGCATGTACTAAAATGTGTTCACAACTACAAATCTTCAGATAACCAACATGAAGATTCTTGACCAGATGCATTGGAGCCTTGAAACGAGGTGGATATCCTGAAGAACTGCGTGGAAAAGAAGGGGGTCCATTCTCTTGGGTTTTTTATGTTGGAAAGAAGAGAGATTGTGTAATTTGGATTCTTGTGTGATGAGAAACCTATGAGATCTTGAGTGTTGACTGGTTTGGGAAGCTAGGTGACACCCCAGAACCATCCTTGTGCACTCATGGCCCTGGCTCGGGGGTGTCCTGTTGTTGAGACTTAGAACAACATCATATATGGTTGGATAGAGAATCCTTGATCTGAATTTAGTTGGTGATTGGTTTTAATAAAGATAAGTGGTATTTTTTATGTGTTTCTCTACTTGTATATTTATTTCTGTTGTGTATTAATTGTTATCTTTGAAATTTGTATTTATATTATGTGTGCTTTTTGGTTATTGTTGTGCATGATATATTGTTCATTTCTTTTATGTTGTATCATGAATATAGAATGTTTCATGTAAGTAATTCATGCTTCTTTATTAAATAATTGTTATTAGAATCTCAAAATGACTTTGAAGTGTGTTTTGAAGTAGCGTGACCAGCTTGTGGGTGGATTTGTACGTTACAGATTCGTATCAGAGTAGTTGATTTATAACACTGGGCCTTCAAGGGTCTACTACATGCTGAGACAAAAGTTATGGAAGTGAAATCAATTAATGTATTTTGAACGACGTCAAATGGGGGAGTTTTGTTGTTTAAACCATGTCATTAACCCATGTAAATTGTATCCAAGTTGATTCTCCACACCCTAACGTCCCAACAATTTCCTTCATCCTAATTAGAGAAGTAGAAGTTACAATTATTCCAGGAAAGAAAACCATTTCTCAACAATCGTCGATCTGACCTCTTCTTGGGTTTTCCATAGTTGATCTGCGATGGGCGCTATTTCTCTATCTCACATGCTTGGGAAATGCTCGATGAAATGGTTTATTAACGAAACAAAACCTTATATTACTTGTGTGTGATTAAGAGAGCTACGCAATCCTACACAAGGAATAAAATTTTATGTCGTGGGGTCCACAAGACTAGAGATCGAGAGATCAAAATGTTAACTGAGAGAAAAGCCCACATTTTTTGGTTGAGACAATTTGGACCATTGATCCAGTGTGGTGAGATCATACTAACCATCGATCATAGGATGAGGTCATCGAAGTGTTCCAGAATTAGGTTGCAACGGGGCTCTGATGAGATAACTTATGAGGAAACGAGGATCGTTGATATATTAGGGTCGTCATGTTTTAATGATCGAAGTAGCCTCAAATTCTTGAGGTGGAGGCACTCCATTGGAGAGCCTCTGAGAAGTAATCTAGATCATATATTGGTTAATAACATAGAAAAAATCTCAGTCATTCATTAGAGGAGGGTTGTCATGGTCCTGGAGGGAAGATGTGAGAAATGAGTTCAATGACAAGAGACTCTGAGAAGAGATCTAAGCCTTAGATCGGTGGGGAGGCGAGATGTCATCTAAGCCGCAGATATATGTGGGTCCCACCTGAATACCTAGTGCGAAAAGGAGAAAGAGGGGGTTAACCACCTTGTAAGTAGAGACACTGAAGTAATCAGATTCGTTGAGCTCTGAATCTGAGGGCCATCACATCCATTAGAGTATGCATGATCGAAGTATGTTTGTAGGAGTGGAATATGACTCTAATGGAGAAGAACATTGACTACTATGAAAGGATCTAGGTGAATCTGAGTCGTCAATTTCTGTGGCTTGATAGGACAAGCAGATCAATGATTAGGATTAAACCCAATTTTGATATTAACGGTACAAATTAACTGGATCAGATCAAGTCTAGAGACATTTTCTTATTTTGGCCATTACAGGAGAAGATTAAGTCATATTTGGATGAAACCTATGGGTTATGTCCACAGGGAGGAGATATACAAAAGTGGAAAAGAGATCCATTGTCCATTTCATATTGTATTTGTCAGAAATTACAAAATAGTGATTTTTAAAGATCTAGGGCCATACCATTAGCAACGGTCCAGATTGAGCCAAAATTCATGGAGAGAGTCTAGAAAGTAGACACAAAAATAAAACATGAAGGAAATAAATAAATCCTAAGGGGATTGGAATGGGGATGCTGAAGTAGGGAAAAATCCACTATTCTAGGCCACTTTTGGGAGATTTTTGAGATTTGCACAGGATGAAAAGTGACCCCAAATCAAAAAACTGGAAAACATTATTTACTAGACATTTTATTAAATCATTATTAAAAGCAATTTTGATTTATGTAAAATTTCCCAGAAGTGCACAAATTGAGAGATAGCTAGTTTTGTTAAAAAATTGAAGTCTGGAAAAAAGGGTGAAAAAGGGAAAAGTTGTCATTTCCATATTGTTGTATTTTTTGACAAGAGCATCAGATTGAAAATATGAGAGTTGTTAAAAATTATTTTCATTATTATTATCTATTATTCATATAAATTTGATTTATTTCTTGACATATTTTCTTCTATAGTTGACCGAAATGGACATTCCTATAAAATTACATCAGTGGAGAAAATGCACAAATGGAGTAAAAGTGGCTTTTTTCAGGAAGCCATAAATTTGAACTATGGGATCGGATTGGAGAATCGGTACATTATTTGGGAAGCTTATTCAGAGGAGAATAAACTAAAATTATTATAATTTGGAGAATTGTTATATAAATCTTCATAAATTGAGCAAAAAAAATACTTGTAGCTTTAACTGACATTTTTTTATGATATGGATATTTCTAACATAAAATGGTTGTTTGCACATTTTGCAGAATTAGGGGGTATAAAAATATCATTTCAAGATAATAATGCATATTTAAGAAATATAAGAAGGAAAAAGAGGATTTTGTCATGATGAAGAAGCTAAAGGACAAAATATCAGTGTTGGTAATGCAAAGATAGAATTCAATGGGCACAAGGTCAAAGTGGAGAAAGAAACCTTAATAGAGATTGTAAGAAACTTGAGAGTACAAGTACAAGGTTACAAAATAGAAAATGATAACTTTATGAGATGAAAAAATCATAAATTCTCAAGTGATGCAAAGCCTAAATTAGTTGCAGAGGAAAGAAAGGAATGGATCAGACTCAATATGGGAGGAAGAAGGAAGATATCATGAAAAAATATACAACTACAAAAGAGTTGGTCATTCAAGAAGTGCAAGAAGAAATCATAGACATTACTCACCTCCTTACTCATAAAGGAAATTTTATGCATCTGAAGATTCCATAAGTAGTCCAGAAATGTCTCATGTTAGGCACCAAAGAAGAACACATCAATTGGACAATTTTAAAGGACATTTAAGGAAACTTAAGCCACCATCCTTTGAAAGTGAAACAGAAAGGGAAAATTATTTTGAAGCCTAGTTTCTTGGAATCAGGAAGGAATTGAAACCTACCATTTGCATGGAAAAGTTGTTATGTGGTGGGATCAACTTAAACAAGTTGAGCACATAAATCAAAGAAGGATCACTTGGAAGCAATTCAAAAGATATTTTTAGAAGGAGTACCTTTCATAGCAGTTATATGACAAGAAAATGTAGGATTTATTTGAACTCGTGTTGGGAAGCATGACCATGGTAGAGTATGAAAATAATTTCTCGGGACCGCTAAAGTATATGACGTTTATAAAGGATGAGAAGGTGAAAATACAAAGGTTTTTTAGTGGACTTCCTTCATTTTATAAAGATAATATTCAATATGATGATCCCATGACTTTGATTGAGACCATCAAGAAGGATAAGTATTTGTATGATAAAGGAAAGGGAAGGGAGTATTTGCAGAAATATTGGAAGGATAAGAAGAAAGAGAAGTTTGATCAGAGAAAGAAAGGATTCAAACCTTTCAACAGAAATATACCAAATAAAAATCAGCAAGACCAACATGCTAACAATGAATCCAAGAGACAAGAATCCTTGGGGAAAATGGGAAGACCACCAATCCAATGTTAGGGATGAAAGAAGATCACATGTACAAGGATTTCCCTCACAAAAAAGACAAAGTGAATATCATGCACAACATTCAAGAGGATACAACAATAGAAGACATGGGCAGAAGCATTCCAAGAATATATGTAGCCTTAGAAGATCGACAAGCAGAGTACCAATCCAATATGATCGAGGTGGAAGGTAAGATCATTAATCGACATGTTGTTATTTTAATTGATTCATAAGCAAGCCATTGTTACATTGATCCTAAAATCAAGTTTGGTTCAACTAGCCACTGGAACCAAAAGAAGGATCAATGAAATTGTCATAGGTTGTACCATAATTCTTAATAGAGTGAATGCTAATATTGATCTAAATATTATACCATTGGGATATTATGATATTATAATTGGAATGGATTGGTTGGACAAGAATCATGTTGTCCTAAATTATCATAACAAGACATTTACATGTCTTTATGAAGAAGGAAAATAGAGCATTGTGAAAGAAATTCCAAGACCCATTTCTATAAGGAAAATATCAACCTTACAAATCTAGAGATATTTCAGGAAAGGATGTCAATTGTAGGCATCCCATATGGAGGAGCCAAAAAATACAAAAGGGCCAAGCCTTGCATATTTTTTGATACTGCAAGATTTTGAAGACGTATTCCAATAAATACCAGGTTTCTACCAAAGATGGAGATAAATTTATTTATTGATTTAGTACCATGAACCTCCCAAATATAAAAAACACCTTACAAAATGAGTACAGCAAAATTAAATTAATTACAAATGTAGCTGGAAGAATTGTTGAAGAAACGGTACATGCATCCAAGCGTTTCACCTTGTGGAGTATCGGTACTATTTGACAAAAAGAAGGATGGAACATTGAGGTTGTGTATTGACTTTAGACAGTTGAATAAATCCATTGTGAAGAAAAAATACCCTCTGCACAGAATTTATTACCTCTTTGATCAGCTAAGAGGGGCAAAGATATTTTCAAAAATAGACTTGAGATCAGGATACCACCAGGTAAGAATCAAGGAAGAAGGAATGAATAAGACAGAATTTAGAACCAGGTATGGACATTATGAATTTGTAGTGATGTCATTTGGACCGACCAATGCACCAGACGTATTTATGCACTTCATGAATGACATATTAAAAAATAATTTGGATAAGTTTGTCATAATATTCTTGGATGAAATACTTAACTATTATAAGTCAGAGGAAGATCATGAACATCACTTGAGGTTTGTTTTTCAAGGGCTTAAGGAACATCGTTTGTAAGCCAATATTAGTAAGTGTTATTTGTACTAGGAATAGATCCATTACTTGGGACACATTATTTTGGAACAAGGCATAACAGTGGACCTAGAGAATATTGAATCCATTAGAGGATGGCCAACACCCAGGAAAGTTTCAAAAGTCATATATTTTATGGGATTAGATGGTTACTATAGAACATTTATAGAAGGGTTCTCTAAGATTTCTCATCCCACCACTTATTTTCAAAATGAGGGAATTAAATTAGAATGGACAACTAAGTGTGAATATAACTTTAATTTGTTCAAATAATTACTTACAAGTGCACTTATTTTAATGATTGGTGACCCAAATGAAAGGTTTTTTGTATGTACATGTGCATACGAGAAAGGACTTGGTCCAGTCGTCACTCAAAATGAACATGTCATTGGCTATGAGTCCATAAATGTTAAAGAACATGAGAAGAACTATGCCACAGATGACTTGGAGCTTCCTACCATTGTTCATACACTAACGATGTGGAGACATTATCTCATGGAAAATATATTTTATTTAAGAACAAACCATAGTGGTATGAAATATATTTTTTGACAACAAAATTTTGACTATAGGCAGACAAGATGGATGGAATTTTTAAGTGAATATGATTTTGACATCAATCATATCAAAGGAAAAGAAAACAAAGTTGTTGATGCACTCAGTAGAAGAGTGTGTTTTATGCATGCTACAATCATTAGTATGCATCAATCATATTTGAGGAGCATAATTTTAGATGTTGTTGTTATAGATCAACATTACCTATTGGTAAAAGAAATCTTACAACAAGAAAATGTACAACAAAAAATTAAAGAATATGAGATGAAGGGAGATGGATTACTTATGCATACAAATAGAATTTATGTTCCTAGTTCCGGAGAACTTCGGAAATTGGTATTAAAATAAATGCATAATGTTTTTTATGTCATACATCCCCATTACCATAAAACAATTGCAGCAGTAAGAAGCCAATTCTTTTGGCCATGAATGAAGAAAGATGTCGTTGACTACATTACTAGATGTATGGAATGTTAGAGAGTGAAGTATGAGCTTAAACACCCAGCGGGTTTGTTACAACCATTACTAATTCCAAAGAATAAATGGGAAGTGGTAACTATTTATTTTATAATTGAATTTTCCAGGACAAGAAGGCAACATGATTCAATAATGGTATTGGTTGATAAATTGAAAAAGGATGCTCATTTTGTTTCTGTAAAAATGACTCATACAATAGATAATATTGGACAAATTTACATGAGGGACATCACTTGGTTGCATGGGATACCTAAGGCAATTGTCTCATATCAACATACTAAGTTTACTTCAAGGTTTTTTGATGGGATTGTTTAAAGGATTTCATACAAATATCAACCTTAGCATAACATAGCATCCACAGTTACATGGAAATACAAAGAGAGACAACCAAGTGAATGAGGACATGTTGAGAATGTATGTGATGGATAAGCCATCTAAGTGGGAAGATTACCACCACTTGGTTGATTTTTCATATAATAATGGGTATCAAGATTCATTGAATATGATCCCATTTGAAGCTTTGTGTTAGCAATCAAATAATTCATTCTGAAATTTGTTTGAAAAATGATGCCTCATCTTGTGGAGGACTTTTTACTGCCTTCCCAAGCTCTAAAAAAAGATCTGAAAGTACCATTGGAAATCTTAGGATTTCTAGATGTCAATCGACTATTCAAGTGTGTAAACCAGACTCTCCACGGTTCAGAAATTTGATTTTTCCCAAGGCAGTTTTCATTAAAAAAAATTGCGCTTTCAACAGCTATTCTGCCTTGAACTTTTCTAGTTAGTCGTTGAAAGCTCTGCTTTTCAACAGCTAAAGGGTCGTATTCAGGACAAAAGAGATGGTGAAACCGCAGACAGGGTAGACAAGTCGTGTTTTCGCTCAGATCCAAGTTTTTCTTAATCAAATGCCTAGAGGAGGGTTTCTAAAGATGCATAATAATTAAATACATCAAATTTAAGGTTTTATCTTGATGTATCATGTGTTTAAGAAGGTGGAAAAGTAAAATTGGTGACCTAGTTTATTAGCAGAAAACTGTCTTTTTTTCCAAAGGTGGCAAATTTGAATTATTTCACTTCCTATGAAGATTCATCAGCCTTGGAAGGCTTTCTACATCTGTCAAATATTTTGGAGGACATGAAGACTATCAATATAGAGTTTGACCCCTTAAATAGGATATTTTCCTATTTAACTGAAACTGTTTTTTACTTTCCATTTTTAGTATTCTTGATCCATTTTTATAGGATCTCATCCTACACTTGTTGTATCTACTTTGATTTGTATATTTTTAGCAAATCTGATCCATCTTTCAAGGATATGGATTTCATCTTGTAAGTCTATAAAGCCAAAGACATTTGGAAATAATTGGATTCAATCTTGGATGCATTTTTTATACAGTAATAGACTCTTATTTGATAATAGAATCACAGTTTTCTTTTGTCTTCAATATCAGATTGGTCATGTATTTCATCTCTCTGCACTTGAATTTGGTTTGTCTTAGCTTCTAAAGACTATCATCTCTTTATTAAGCTCATAAACTTGAATTGGAGAACATCCTTGCTATCTTGTATGACCATGCACCTTATTGTATTTGGTTACCAAGATTAGTATTCTTCATCCCCTGTTTAAACTATTTTGTCTGATTACTGATCTCTAAAAGCACTGTCTTATTCAAATGTATGATGAGTTGTCCATTTCATTAGTTATTGAGTTATCCCATTGATCCAAGAATACCTAAATTATCTTTTCTTAAGTTACCAAGCATCTTTGGCTTACAACCCCAAAGAGTTTCTTGGAGAGCTAACAAATTGATGGCGTTGCTGGGGAAAGGAGATTGAAGCTCAGCTTCCCTAGGAGACAACATAGATCCAGCTTTGATGATAGACAAAGCCTGGACATCATTTGGTTTTAATTATCTATTTGGTGACTCCATGAGGGACGGATTCAATGGCGACTCCATTGTTCAGAAATCTGTTGATGACTCCACTGGTATGACATGAACCGGATCTTAGCAAAGAGGTATGCATTCTATAATTTTTCAAGTATTTATGGTTTCCCTAATTCAGTTCCTACTAGAGATGAATGGGAAAATAGTCTTCCCAAATTTCAAGGAGAAGGCTGGGAAGTGCCAGCAGAACATTTGTTGGATTTTCATGATTACATGCATCTACTGCAAGTTGTGCATGAGGATGTTTAGATCCGGCTATTCTATTTTTCATTAGAAGGGATTGCTTGTGATTGGTACCAGTCTCTGCCTATTGCTAGTATCAGCCCTTTGGTTGATTTTCATCCTGCCTTCCATGTGTTTTGTAAAGGCATATTTTCATCTGACTTTCTATATCTTGAATGTTTTCATGAGTTTTATTTATTGAATAAAAATCCAAACATTCATGAAGACTTTGTTGCAGTAGAAGATACTCTTCATTATGATCAAAAGATCAGTGTTCCACACTATGATAACCTTAGTGATGATTTTGACATTGTATCAAATACATCTACTATTTTAGGTGGTCATGAAGATTAGATTTTTCCCGTTGAAGACTTAAAAGGTGACGAGCAAATTAACAAAACAACAAGTAAAAGTTTCAGATCTGCAGTAGATGATGAGGGCAACCTTCATTTTTCTGATTTGCAGATAAAGAAAGATTGCAACATATATACAGAGGCAGATAGTGTGTTGAGAAGTTTATATCAACAGTTCAACTTGCATTTTTCTCCAACAAAGGTTGAGCAGTCCACTTTCAGCATTAAGATCAGTGAAAGCAATCGACAGCTGGAATACAGTCAGTTAGATCAGCAGTTCGGAGAGGTATTTCATTATGACTTTGATGACCCTTTTGTTGATTTTCTGGAATCCATGAGCAACTTAAGTATCAAAACATTTTTGTTAGATGAAGGACAGTTTTATCGTCCTTTTAAATTATATTTCTGCATAATATGGTTTTCATTATCTCTTGGGTCAAGATCAAAAACAGTTTCAGTAAATCAGTTTCTGACATGGCTTCATTGGAAGCATGAGTTTACTTGATCAATCTGCCTCTACTGGTAAGTGTAGGAGTAGGCAAAAAAATAAGTTCATCATATGAGCAAATGGATCATGTTCAGTTGTTGATTTCTGAAATAAATAGGCAGGCTGCAGGTAGAGAATGTATGTGTAGAAAATTTGGTATTCTAAATATGTAGGTGGCTCGAGCAACAAGTTGAAAGCTATCGGTTTCAAACGACAACCCAAGAGGAATTTTCATTAAATTCCTATGCTAAGAGATCATATAGAAATCGATTCCCATATCTTAATATTACAAAGATTGAAGTTATTTCTTCCAAGCTGTGAGTGTTGAGTTATTCACCATTCAATAAATCCTTTGTAAATTCATATGGCGCGTAGGAAGAAATCTCGTGGATAGAAGAATTTTCTACAAATATTTAGCAAATATCAAAACACAAAAGAAAGTTTGACTGTGAATTCATCAACATTTGCATTTTGGGAGATTACTTCTGCCCTGGAAAGCAATCCAGAGATGATCGATGATATGATAGAACTTTTTCTGTCAAAGGCACGCTTATTGTTGGGATCATCTATTTATGGAAACTTCAAATGGAAATTTATGGGAAGTGTTTGCTAGTACCCATGTCATTAGTAACTTGCTTTCACTTACCCTGTTGAAAACTAGAACGAAAGACAAAAAAGCTCTGGCACACATCACTATTCATTATGTGCCTTGGAACTAATGACTGAGAGATCTCTAAATGGGCTGCCATTTGAGAATTTCAACTATGAATTCATTGTTGATCAATACAACAAACTACAGTCGATTTTCAGTTTAGCGGAGGATTAGTTGAAGCCAATGTTATCTCCTGAAATAGAACAGTCCATTCATTTCATTTCTAGGTGATAGCATGGTCATTAATAAATATTTATATAATTTTTATTAATCTTTAGTGTCAAAATATAGGGAATAATTTGTTATCTCCTATAATAAATCGATCAATAAAGGGCCTTTTCAAAAAATCGAGTAAAAATCTTTTCACCAGCTAACATCTGTTTTGAAGTTGAAGTTAGTTGGTGAAAGCCCCAAGTTTCAATGGATAAAGTGTACTCTCAGCAGCAAGTGAGCTAGTGAAATCATTAACACAGGTTTTCCTCCAACGACTCTAGAAACCCAAAAAGGATACACTGGACACACATCATACAATAATTATAGAGAAGTAATGGACGCAAATGTGTGATGACACCTTTCCATCACGTTTTTTGCAGGACATCGTGATAGATTACACTCACGAAATTCATGGGGAAGACAGAGAAGGGTTTGAAGATGTGACACACTCTTAATCATCATTGCAACCAGAGGATAAAGTATCAATTATCTGATGACATTAAATCAAATCACCATTTCCTATTTCAAACTCACGGCTTTCAAAAATTTCTATTCTAGGGTTTTCATATTTCATTGATAACACAGAGATATTTTCACCTGTGCTAGCTTGCTCCTTGTTAAGAAGTTTGATGTTTCAATCGTGTACAAATTAGTTGGTGATTAAGTTACATATGGAAAAGAAGCAAGGAGGATGACTTCTTAGGAAAGAATTAGACAATTTATCCTTCTTACAGTCTTATCCATAGGTGCGGAAGCATTTCTCAGACGCGGGTCGTATGACTTCTGTGGAAAGGTTACAGGAAGGCTATCACTAGGCAATTGCAAATGTTTTTAGATGATAAATTGTAAAGGCTAAATGACTCCATGCCCAATACTAAAGGCACAAGATCTTCCAGGTTCTTGGAAACCTCGCAGGGAGGTTTCCATCCCAGTTGGAGCCAGATGTTAGCAATAAAATAATTCATTCTGAAATTTGTTTGAAAAATGATGCCTCATCTTGTGGAGTACTTTTGAATACCTTCCCAAACTCTAAAAATATATCTGAAAATACCATTGGAAAGGTTAGGATTTCTAGATGTCAATCGACTATTCAAGTGTGTAAAACAGACTCTCCACGGTTCATAAATTTGATTTTTCCTAAGGCAGTTTTCATTAAAAAAACTTGCGCTTTCAACAGTTATTCTGCCTTGGACTTTTCTAGTTAGCCATTGAAAGCTCTGCTTTTCAATAGCTAAAGGGTCATATTCAGGACAAAAGAGATGGTGAAACCGCAGACAGGGCAGACAAGTCATATTTTCACTCAGATCCAAGTTTTTCTTAATCAAACGCCTGGAGGAGGGTTTCTAAAGAAGCATAATAATTAAATACATCAGATTTAAGGTTTTATCTTGATGTATGATGTGTTTAAGAAGGTGGAAAAGTAAAATTGGTGACCTAGTTTATTAGCAGAAAACTGTCTTTTTTGCCAAAGGTGGCAAATTCGAATTATTTCACTTCCTATGAAGATTCATCAGCCTTGGAAGGATTTCTACATCTGTCAAAGATTTTAGAGGACATGAAGACTATCAATATAGAGTTTGACCCCTTAAATAGGATCTTTTCCTATTTAACTGAAACTATTTTTGACTTTCCATTTTTAGTATTCTTGATCCATTTTTATAGGATCTCATCCTACACTTGTTGTATCTATTTTGATTTGTATATTTTTAGCAAATCTTATCCATCTTTCAAGGATCTGGATTTCATCTTGTAAGGCTATAAAGCCAAAGACATTTGGAGATAAATGGGTTCAATCTTGGAAACATTTTTTCTACTTTAATAGACTCTTATTTGATAATAGAATCATAGTTTTCTTTTGTCTTCAATATTAGATTGGTCATGTATTTCGTCTCTCTGCACTTGAATTTGGTTTTTCTTAGCTTCTAAAGACTGTCATCTCTTTATTAAGCTCATAAGCTTGAATTGGAGAACATCCTTGCTATCTTTTATGACCCTGCACCTTATTGTATTTGGTTACCAAGATTAGTATTCTTCATCCCATGTTTAAACTATTTTGTTTGATTATTGATCTCTAAAAGCACTGTCTTATTCAAATGTATGATGAGTTGTCCATTTCATTAGTTATTGAGTTATCCCATTGATCCAAGCATACCTAAATTATCTTTTCTTAAGTTACCAAGCATTTTTGGCTTACAACCCCAAAGAGTTTCTTGGAGAGCTAACACTTTGTATGGTCAAAAATGAAATACTCCAGTGAGTTGGGAAAACCCAACAGACAGAGTAGTTCTTGGGCCCGAACTGCTCAAGGATATGGAAGACCATATGGTTACAACTAAGAAGAATTTGAAGGAAGCACAAGATAGATAGAAGAATTATTCATATAAGAATAAGACAAAGAGGGAATTTAAAGTGGGAGAGAATGTGATTTTGAAAGTGAAGCCCAAGAAGATCTCATTGAAGTTGGGTAGATTTATAAAGCTAACAACCAGATTATGTGGTCCATTTGAGATATTGGACATAATAGGGTCAGTTGCATACATGCTTGCATTGCATGCTTCCATGAATTTGCATAATATATTGCATGTCTCTTTGCTGAAAAAGTATGTACCTGATCCTAACCATGTTATTGATTGGAATTTGATTCAAGTGGAGCCCAAGGAAGACTTTTAGGTCCAACCAGTGCACATATTGGACAGAAAAGTCAAAATGCTATAGAAACGAGTTATAGAGTTGGTAAAAGATAAGTGGACCTACTACAGTCCTAAAGATTCTACATGGGGGCATGAAGATGCCATGCGGAAAGAGTACCCATAACATTTTGAATAAATTGAAATTTTGATTTTAGGTTTTGTATATGCACTTGGGACATTGCCAAAATAAGGGGGAGGGGAATGTAATACCCCAATTTTGATTCCCCAAATTAAATAATTTATTTTTTCTTATTTTATTGATGGTCGAAGTTCCCAAACAATTAAAAGAAGTTAGAATTCCTAGGAAATGTAATTCTTTGATTATTATTAATAATAAAATATATTGTTAGCTTCTAGATGGTCAAGGACAAGAGATATAAAGGTATATGATTCCACGAGAGAGGGGGATTAAGGGGATATGTATTTATTTTATATTTTACTTACCCATTTTGGTTTTAATGGAGAATAACAATTACATGAGCTTATTCGTGGAAGGCCACATGGTTCATTATTTCATGTAAATATATAAACAACTCTTGTGGATTATTTATAGGTTCACTCTTACATTCACTTTTCTCATTCATATCACTCAATCATTCTTGATCTTTTTTGGGGGGAAAAGAAAAAAGAAAAAATTGGAGGTAAGAAGCCATTGTTGTTGGTTGTAGTGACCACTGATATATTTCAGCCCTCAAATAATGGTTGTATGCCTGAGACACATTGGGAGGTGGTAAAATTTGTTCAAAGCTTCAAATCCTGAGAGACCCAACATGGATATTCTTAACCAGATGCATCAAATCCTTGGAAGAATATTGATATTCTAAGGGAATATGTGGAAAAGAAGGGGGTCCATTCTCTTCAGTTGTGTCTACTAGAAAGAAGAGAGTTGGTGTACTTTGGATTGTTGTACATTGAGAAACCTATGAGAGCTTGAGTGCTAACTAGTTTGGGAAGCTGAGCGACACCCTGTAACCATACTTATGGATGCATAGCCCTGGCTCGGGAGTGACCTATTGTTGAGACTTGGAAAAACAACATATATGGTTGGGTGAAACATCCTTGGTCTGTAGCCACTTGGTGAATGGTTTTAATAAAGATAAATTATCTTTGTTATGTGTTTCTCTACGTCTATATTTATTTCCACTCTGTATTAGTTATTATATTTGAAATTCATATTTATATTATGCATGTTTGTTGGTGTTTTGCATGACATAATGTTCATTTATTTTATGTTGTAGAATGAATCTTTATTATTGCATGTGATTCTTTCATGTTTCTTTATTAAATAATTGTTATCAAAATTTTGAAATTCATTTGAAGTGTGCTTTGAAGTAGCGTGACAAGACTATGCATGGCTCAGTGTGTTACATATAAGGCCTTTGATTGTATTAGAGTGGTTTTCCTGAATCTTGAATATTTGGTCAGATCCTTGAAGAATCCCTAAAATCAGAGAAGTTCATATTTTCAGACTATTAATCAATGGAAACTTTGTGTTATGTTGGGGAAAAACCTCGGTAAATGATTCGATATAATGCATGGATCACATCCTAATGTTAAAAGGTAATATCACCATGAGTCTTGAGTAGTAGAGTCAAGAAAGAGAGATCGACAATGACAAAGAGGTCCCCAAACCATCATCATCCATTGGATGGTGTGATGAGTGGATCGAGACCTTTTGTCATGAGTTTGAGTCCTTAAAACGACAAATATTTGGAGAAAGAAGCTCCAATGAAGACATAAACCTTGTGATGTAACAAGGACCTTTGATATGTCAAGAGTGACCTCAGAAAGATCAAGACTATTGTTACTAGTCACATTGTCGTAGGGGTATAGGAGGTTGGAAAAGTGGGATGATGGTTCCAAGTATCATTGACGATGATGAAGGTATTGAAAAGAAATGAGAGTCATTGATTAACATATATATGAGAGTGATAACTACCATAGATTTTGATAGGTTCTGATTAAGTGAAAAAGTGGATGATCACGTCATGTTGACATGGTGTGCCAACATGGCATCCAACATGTCACTAGGGATGACATGTGTCACTAGTGGAATGATTGATGGACATGAGTGGTCTCAGAGGGGACTAGAATCCCTTATGAATTTGAATGCAACCTAAACTATTAGATATGGGCATGGAGATATCCTAGTCATTCATCGAAGAATGTCGAGCATGGGTCCAAAAGTGAGGATAGGAGCATGTGGTGGTGATTCCCACATCTTAAGGACAAATGGAAAACATTGATCCATAGGTGGGTGAGGTGAAATTTCATCCATGGATTTGTCATAGGACCCAAAAAATCACCAAATCAAAGAGTTGTTGGTTCAAACATTAATAACCATGCAAATTGGGGCCTCTGACGCGACCAAATTCATCGAAGATCAAACTTGAGAACTGTCGAATCTGGGAATGGTCCATTGGATGGGTCATCATCAAAAAATTTAGTGTCGGTGTGTTTGGTTCTCCATAATAGTAGAATCCCTGACGATGAATAAAGCAGGCTCAAGTTATCAGGGGTGTTGACCTGGAAGGTCACTAGGCTAGGTGGTAGTAGCCACACTAGTGTCACATCATATTGAATGAGTGGTAGGAATCCCTGTGGATGCCTCATGGAAGTAAGGTGTATTTTGACAATGAGAGTCTAGAAATTTTGGGAGTCCAAAGATCATAATTGGGTTTACTTATAGTCGTTGGAAATATATCACAAGAAGAATCCATATATGTTCCTTAGGATCAGATAAGATATTATTTGAGAAAGATAAATATTGACATCCCACTATCCTAAGAGAGGGTTACATGGTCATGGGTTTTATAGAGTGGTACGAGAGCATATTTAAAAATCTATGCTTGAATGGGCCACCGAGGTTGCTTAAAATTGTTTCAAAAAGCTTTTAATATTTCTTGGTGTGTATGTTTTAAAATGTTGATATCATGGCTAATAATAATATTTTTTTTAGAACGTAGGATGTACTGAAAGGAAATAAGATGTGAATGGTGTAGTGTAGCATGGAAGAAACCTCACACCTAAAATATGAGGAATCTGATGGACGAAAGGATAGAGAAACCCCTCCAAATTTGATGGCCACTATTAGAAGTTTGAAGGCAGACAATGAAAGAATGATGAGAGCTCAGGCTAACTGATAAACTTGAATGTAGTGTTACTGCAGAGCTTGTCAAAGATTCAAAAACATCTATAGTATGGTCTCAGTAATGTTGATTATAGTAGTCATAAAATTTGAATATCCCTTCAAATTCTCGAATGCATGGGCTAAGAACTAGTAATGTGGGAATAAGTTCCTCCAGGAAGAGGCATCAGGATGCTAAAAATGGAATATCTAGTGAAAGAATTTCCATTGATTCATCTAGAAGAAAAACTACTTTGGTAGAGTTTTCTAGTAGTGGCACAGATTCAAGTGCCTGCAAGAAGAAAAAGAGGAAGAATTCTCATAGTTCTTTGACTGAATAATTCAATAAGGGTAATTCACTTATCATGTATGGAGAGATCAAGAAGGGAGAATAAGTTGGGGCATGGATGTTTGGCTTGAAGAAGTACTTTCAGGTACATAATTACTCTGAAAATAATAAGGAAATAATCGTGATTTTTAACCTCAATGGAGGAGCTTCCATTTGGTTGGAATACCTCAAGTAAATGAAGGGATTAAAGGAAATAAAATGACATGGAAGTAGTTTGAGAAATACTTACGAAAGGAATAGCTATCAGAAAATTATTATGATGATAAAATAAAGGAATTCCATGAGCATAAGTTGGGACAAATTACCATGGATGCATATTCCAAAAGGTTCATGGATTTTTTGAGGTTCTTCCCATACCTCAAGGATGAAAAAGAAAGAGTGCAATGTTTTCTCAATGGATTATCATAGTCCTAGAAAGACTGGATTGTGTTTGATAAAAACCAATACATTGGAGGATACTGTAAGGAATCCCAAGTGTTTTTATGATAAAACTAGGCATAATAAATACCCTTCAAAATATTGGAAGAGGATGTACAAGAGTGGATTCCATAATAAGGGATTCAAGTGATTCCCATAAAAGAATCCCAAGAAGGTCGCAGAATTTGGTCATCCAAGAAGAAGTTACATCCGTATAATTTTCATCTCAAAGTGGAAATAAGACAGCAGAGAAAGCAAGTGAAAGAGAAGAGGAGCCTAAGAAAGGACCCTTGCAATGTTGGAGATGTGGAGAAGCACACCTATTGAGGGATTGTCCCCACATATGACATGATGCCATGAAGGTGTATAATGTACAAGAAGAAACTATCATCAAATATGTAGCTAGAAGTGTGCCACGAATATATGCAATGGTGGGAAATATGAAAGAAAACCACCAAGACTGATCCAGGTGGATATCGGTGGTCAACCACCTATTCCAACTGGCTCATATTGGAAGTTTTTCAGGTTGTTTTTGTTTTCCTATTTTTCGGGTCCTGAATTTCTAGGGTTGTTTTTAGGCCCTAAATAGCATTTTTGGGGGTTGACATATCAAAATATATATAGAGTTAGTATGAAATAATGTGTATTCCTTGGATAGACCTTTCCAACGAGCTCTCGTGATCCTAAAAAAAATATTGTATGCAAAAGTTACAACCCTGGAAAGTTGATGTACCAACTTAGCCCAATGGGGCCCAAGTGAATTTTGACACTTCATCTCCTAGGATTAGGTTTTTGGGTCACTAGGGATTTGGAATTCATGTTTATTGTAAAATGTCTTTAATATTTGCATTGTACTCATCTTCTTGTGAATGAGCATAACTGTCACATCTCTTCTCAGACATAATTTGCTACCATTCTAGCAAAGCTTGTTTTCAGTCTGCATTTTGCAGTTTCAACATATTTTTTTATTGAATAGAAGTCAATTTTATTGTATCTCGTTTATCGTTCATTATGTCTCTGTGTTAATAATAATATGTGTTCATTTTTTTCTTCTCATAAAATATGGATCAATGGTATCAAAGTGAGGTTACTCCCTGTCATTCTTAGTGCATGTCCCCAACAAGGTCAGGGTACAAAGATGATGACCTGTATACAAAATGGACCACACTAAGGCAATAAAGGGACCAAGCAATGCCATATTTCACAAATATCTTCCATACCTTACACACCAAGATGGGTATCAAATTTTTTGAACACCATCTGTTGCTCAAGTACCACGGTGGTCTGCATAGATACATTGAGGAAAAAATGGAGTTTATGGACATCTCATCCTTTGGCGCGACTTACCTATATGCCATCAAAATCGAGCATAAGATTAAAAAAAATATACATTATTTTGGGTCTAGGAACCCCTCACAGCATAATAAAATATGGAAAGCCTCGGGACAACCAATCTAAGTCATAAACAAATAATGACGATGGAAAGAAGAAGAAAAATACCAAGAAGTGGTGTGACATCCNGTGTCTAAGGTGAAATCCTGTTAATCAGATGTGAGTTCTGACTTTCAATCTGAACCAGAAAAGGGGAGATAGATCATTGATGCAGAAACCAGTGCCACCGTTGCTACCACCAAGATCCAACTAGGTCAACCTGATGATCCAGAGGAAGGAGAGCACCTCTTTAATTCACATATGTGGGTGAAAATCACCCCACTACACCTCATCATTGATATAAATATCTAGAATAACCTCATCTCAGTAGAGGTTTTCAAGCGGTTTTCTTTACTGACAATGCCACACCTACATCCCTATAGCATTGGATTGCTTTTTCAAGGAAGTGATATTCGCATCAGCCAACAGTGTCGCCTATACTACAACATCAAGCCCTTCAAATATGAGGTATTGTGTGATGTCTCTCCTCTTGAAGTTTTTGATGTTCTTTTGGGACAACGTTATTTATGGAAACATCATGTTGTATATGAGTCTAGGCCTTGCAGTGTTATTATTACTTTGGACAGGAAATTGTACAGGATACCCAAAGTAGTCCCACCTATTTCCATTTCCTTCACCTATGTCAAGCAATGCAGGAAGGTCATCTCTTAGAATGGGAAGTTTGTATTCTTCATTATTTTCTCTCAAAGTGAGCGAAAAATTGTATCAACATATATGGCCTCCTCGACTGGCCACTCCATGCAACACAAGTAAGTGGATAAGGTTATGCAATAATACAAAGACATATGATCCTCACCTATTGGGGTACCTATACACTTTCAAGTCCATCATTCCATCGATCTGGCCCCTGGTGCACCACTACCCAATGCTCCAATCTATCATTGTTCTCTGTTAGAAAATGAGGAGATAAAGTATCAGATTCAAGAACTAATCCAAAAGAAACATGTCTGACCTATCTCAATCACCTTGTGGAAAACCAATCATGATTCTTCATTGATTTTCAATCCCTAAATAAAATCATAGTCAGGAACTGGTACCTGATTCCCCGAATCAATGATCTCCTTGATCAACTTAAGGGGGTCAAATAATTTAGTAAGATTGATCTGAATTCTGGATACCATTAGGTCCCAATAGAGTAGACATATGTATGGAAGACTACATTCAAGTCAAAATAAGGTCTTTTTGAATGGTTGGTTATGCCCTTTGGTTTGAAAAATGTCCCAACAACTTTCATAAGGATGATAAACAATATCTTGTGGCCTTTCACCAATTATTTTGTAGCAGTGTATCTGGATGACATCCTCATCTACATCAAGACTTGGGCAGAACATTTGCAACATATTCAATAGGTTATGCAAACTCTACGGCAACAAAAGCTATATGCCAACTTGTAAAAATACTTCTTCGGCATGGACAGGGTCCAATACCTAGGACACATTTTTTATGAGCATGGTGTGCATGTGGATCCATCCAAGATCCAGGTCATCTATAATTGGCCAGCCCCAACCACATTGACTAATCTTCTTAGTCCTTGTCAATTTCTATCGCAAGTTCATGTTGGGATTCTCCCATATTGCATGGGCCCTCACCAAAGTAACCAGGGGTTTTGGTAAGGAAACGTTTTTGTGGGGCCTATCCCAACAGAAATCGTTCGATGATTTGAATCAGAACTTGTGCTCATACCTAGTGCTTTCATTACCCGACCTGCAACAACCCTTTGAGATCAAGACAGATGATTAAAACTATGTTGTGGGCACAATTCTCACTCAACATGGCCACCCCATTGTCTATCATAGTGAGACACTATCAGATGTCATCCATAAGTACTCTACTTATGTCAAATAAATGTACTCCATTTTGCAACCCTACATCCAGTGGAGGAATTACATTCTCGAGAAGGAGACAATCATCCACATTGATCATAAACTATTGAAGTTCATGCAGACACAAGGAAAATTGTAGAATGACCACCATTAGAAGTGGTCCACATACTTATAGCAGTTCCACCTCTACATCAAGTATAACACAAGAAGCACCAATCGCATTGTTGATTTCCTCATCTGACCTACAATTGCGGCACTCACCATAGTGCTAGACTCTTGTGAGCATGAGACCTCTGGATGGACCCAACTCTGTGAGAAATTCCTTGACTTTTCCACCACCTACCAGATGTTGGGCGCAGACACAATTATTACTAATTTTCATCTTCAGGACAGGTTGTTGTGCCACTTAGGCCATATTTTTGTTCCATCAAGAGAGAAAGTGAATATGATTTGGGAATCCCACTACAGTTGGTTGGCAGGACACTTCAACATAGAAAAGATAGTGGCAGTGTTGTAGCAACATTTCTACTGGTCGAAACTTCGATAAGATCTCAGAAAGTATATCACGACCTACACTACCTATGCTATTTCCAAAATGACCACTAACAAACAAGAAATTTACACCCCTCATCCTACTCTCGACAGGCCCTGTGAATCCATCTCAATGGACTACATGTCAGGCCTTCCATCCACCAAGTGGGGAAATGACTGTGTTTTTGTGGTTGTTGATCGTTTTTCCAAGATGACGATTCTGGACACCTACAAAAAGAGCATCATAGTGGATGTCACTGCTAAAATCTTCTTTGAATGAGTGTGGGTACATTTTGGGATACCAAAACCCATTATCTCAAATCGATACAGTTGTTTCCTCAACACATTCTAGTCAATCCTATGGTCACTTTTGGACACCAAGATCACAAAATCCACTGCCTTCCACCCCCATATAGATGGTCAAATCGAGGTCTTCAACTGGATGATCATGAATATCCTACGCATGTACAATTATAAGAACCCTTGCACATGGGATGAGAGTCTTCCCTATGTTCATCACATCTACAACATAGCCATACATAGCTAACCCAACCACAACCCCTTTCAGGTGGGGTTGTGATTTCAACCATTGGGTCCCATGTTTATTTCACTACCCCTTGTGGCCACCGAGGAAGACTCATCCCATGCTCAATGTTAAGTACCAAAGACTAAATAAAAGATACACCAAAATATATCCAAGAAGAATATATGAAAACCACACTTTATTATATCAAAACCCTTGAGGTAGGGCAACACCATACAATGGATCCTATTGTGGAAAGAATAATGTCATGTTCACTTACCTCTTGGAGGGGGAAGCCTCTTAATGAACTTAAGCTCCAAATACAATACTTCTCAACTAATCCTATTACATTGCTTTAACCCCTTTATATAGTGCTATCATTACCTAATAACATTCTAGAGGAGGAATTTTCTAGAAGCATAACCTTCTAAGAAGCCCTCTTACATTTATTATATATAACTACCATAGTGTGTCTTATTTAATAATATAGTGGACCTAGTCCACCTTACATTCAATGGCCTCCACTACTTCTTTAGCTACCTAACATTCCATCCCCCTTATGAAACTGTTGTCTTCAACGCTTATTATGAGGGTGTACAACCATATACCAAGGTCCCATGGATAAGTGTGGACCATAGTGTTGAAGTAGACTAGAGAACCATGGTTCCATGTAGAAATGAAATCCACCGTGATGAAGTAGTCCAACCGCCATTATAAAACAGGGTCATGTTGGTATTAAAGTCTGCACCTGATTGATAAAAGGAAGAGTTAGGCCATCTCAAGTTTAGAATGATTTGTTTTCTGATTTTGTTGGTCAGTTAGAGGGTTGGTTTTACCAATACAAGAGCATGGTTGGGTTGGAAAAATGATATAGATGAGGGTTTTCCTTGGCTGATGGCACACAAATGACAAACAAATGAAATAATAGAGGGAAACAACAAACCACTCAATGAGTAATCTACTGCAAGAAGTTTAATACTTAAAATATCACTTCAAGACATTAAACATGTATCAAAAACACAATTTCTCCCACAGGTTGCAATAAAAACAAATCTTCACCAAAGAAATAGTTGTTTTGTAGGTTCCATATTAGTAAAAATAAGTTATACAATAGCTTAAGGAAATGAAATGTACTTCACACAGATAAAAAACTGCATTGAATATAAGATTAAAAAAAACGTGAAGATTTGGTCAAAAATATTTTCATCAAAAGTATATTCACCAGGTAAAGAGTTATAATCCATGCATAGAACAAGTTAAACCAATTGATGTATTGATCTTCTTTTTCCAAAAACCAAACCTCTTAAAAAAAAAAAAAAATCTTATTTATCAAAGATATAGAGGCTCTCGACCATCTGGATTTGAGGCTTAACTCTACACTATTAGTTGGAAAACAACTTATTGATTTAACTAAAATACTGTTGAAGTATAGTAATGTATACTTCAAACTTAACTTAATAAAGAGGTGGTTCACATATGATGACTTATTGTGCCTTAAAAAGTCTTGACTTAAACAATTGAAACTATTTCTAATGATAAAACTAAATGGATTCTTATGTTGGAGTGAACTAATATTTGGAAGAACTAACTAGGAGTGACAGAAGTGCATTATGTATCAAGCATTTGTATCCATGCGCAGTATTGGAGGCCACTAGGAGATAACTAGATGTGTTGGTAGTGTTCTTCTTCAGCTTATCTCCTAGGGGAATAAGCAAGTCTTCGGGTGCTTTTATGGAGTCTTTGATATTCCTTCTGCAGACTGGAGTATACTTTCTCCAATTCCTAGTTGTGGTGTTGCAGGGTTCAAATCTGAAGCTTTAGTTCTGTGCTTGTTGACTATCATCGAGTTGTTGCTAAACGAGAAATATGATGTCATAGACTGGATCGTTCTTCCCTTTGTTTGGCATCATTTAAAAACTTCAAAACATACAATTAATGAGGCTAAGCCACTTCAGAAATTTGGCATTCGAGAGATTTTGACTGTAGAGTTTGAGAATCTCTTGGAGGAAAATATCCCAGAGTGACGTGGTTGCATGATGTTATAGTCAATGATGTGTCATAAAAATAAGAGTGACATGTGTCACCTAAAATAGAGTAGATGGTGTAACCAAAGGTGCCTGAACTGAATGTCATGTGTCATTGACAGATGAATTTCATATGTCATCGACACTTCGACGTTCAATATCTTTTGACTGTAGAGTATGAATATCTCACGAATCACTGCTCTCCCAGAGTGATGTGGAAGTTTGGGGCTTTGACACTTTGGAAATTCAGGGCTCTAGGGAACTATGTTTGCTCTGGATTACATTCTCTCGGAATGGTATTATTCTGGAGTGACGTGACAGCTTGTCGTCACAATCAATGACATGTCATAAAAAGACAGTGACATGTGTCACCTAATATAGGGTGCATGACATAACCAAAATGTCTGAAATGAGTGCCACATGTCATCTAGAATCAATCGACAAGTGAAATATGACATGCTAGTTGAAGAAAAACTTATGAGAAAGGGGATATGATGCTTCAACACTTCGGCACTTCAGAGATTTTTGTTTGTTCTATATTGAAATCTCTCGAATGATCGATCTCCTCGAGTGATGTGGCATTTCAGGGCTCCGACACTTTGGGGATCCAAGGATCTATGTTTGTTCTGAATCAAAACCTCCTGGATAACCGAACTCGTGAAGTGATGTGGTAGTGAGGATCCACTTCAGACTTTCGGGGCTTCAAAACTTTGGAGCTCCGACACTTCAGGGTTTCTTGAATGTAGAGTATGAATATCTCCTGAATGACCGAACTCACAAAGTGACGTGGCATTTCGGGGCTCTGGCACTTCGACGTGCCGGTACGTCGAAGGTTCACACTTGTTCTGGATTGAAATCTCCTGGAGTAATAACCTCCCGGATTGAAACTTCATATGTTTTTTGTTAAGCATTGCACGATTTTGAAACCCCGAATGCACAAGATTTGTTGATCTTAATTGACTATTGGATCTCCATCGTCGAAAATTTAAACTATCTGTTTGCTCACAATCTAAGCCCAAAATCCAATGCTTCAAATTGTTTCATTTTTTCTTTTGGATGTTTCTTGTGCATAAAAAAGACTTGGTCAACCTGTTTCATGCTCAATTAGTGTTAAACCAAGATGATATATGTTTCAAACTCAAACCAGAACATGTAATCACCTTTCAAGAAAGCAAAAGATGGTGCAAAATAAGTAAAGATGGGTAGGGGGCCATTGAAGCTAAGTCATTAAAATGTGGAGAATAACTTAGCAAACACAAAACAAAAATCAGGCTTTTAAGAAGGTGGTATAGATGAACGAAGGGGTAGGGAAGCGATGCAGACCTAAGTTCCAACAGGTCCCATGTCCAAGTTCTCGTGTGAAATTCACGCAAAATATTTCAGAACCCAATAACCAATTGAAAATGATGCTCCAAAGATTGACACCTCTCATGTGGATCCAAATAAGAATATCCATCCACATAGTGGGAAAGGGTCATAGAAGAATATGGAATGAATAATACCACTATAGAATATAAAGGATATACACTGATAATAATGATTGGCTCTCGATTTGTCACATTTATGTTCTCTACAAAAGTTGTAGTAGAGTCATCAAATAAAATACAAAAGTGGTTGTCATCCCAGAAATGACCACTATCCATATACCAATCATCACAATCGGCCTCAAAATCATACCAAGCATAGACTTCTTGATTATATTCATCCATGATGTCCACCATAAGATATCTCTCCTACATGTTATCCAAGGAATCATGAACACTATGAAAAATCTCTTTGAAGTCATCTGCAAAGTCATGCAATGTGTCATGCAGTTGGTCTTTGAATGCTTCAATCATATGAAAAGTTATGAACCTGCAGTTTCACCGCCATCATGAAAAACCCCAAAAATGGATGATTTTAAATCAGTGATATCTTCATTTATGGAACTCCAATTTGGGTGATTTTGTTTTTGAAATCAGATATTTTTTAAATAGGAACTCAGATTTGTAATTTTTTTTAGCAAATCTAGCCTCGAAATGTTACATAAATAAAAAAACCATGCCACTCTCTCTAGAAAAAACACTGAAAATTGCATATTTGAAAATGTCGATATCGTCACTTCCCGGACTCTGTTTCGAACAATTTTTTTTTTAATGGGTGTTTTTCTTAGAGGAAGTCATATATACAACCATTTTATGCAAATGTTTCACAAAAATATACAAAAATTGTTCGAAATGCCGCGACTCTCTTTTTCTTCTCTGAAAAATCTGCAAAAATAAAAAATAAATTCCCATACTTCTTGCCAAGGAAAGTGTTTTGATACCACTTGTTATGTACCAAAGATATGAATAAAAAATATCAAAATAGTACCAAAAATATCTAAACACAATCAACACACAAGGTATATGGAAGAGTATAGAAAAACACCACTTTATTATATCAAATCCCTTGAGGTAGGGAAACACCATACAATGGATCTTATTATGGAAGAGATTCTCTTTTGTTCACTTACCTCTTCGAGGGAGCATCTTTTTATTGAGCTACAAGCTCCAAATACAAAAAATTTATTCATATCTCATTACATTGTTTGAACCCCTTTATATAGTGCTACCATCACCTAAGAAAATTCTAAAAAAAAAATCTTCTAAGAAATAATTTTACATCTATTATATCTAACTACTCATTTATTATATCTAACTACCATAATAAGTCTTATTTAATAATATCACGTAACACTTAAAATGAAGCTGACAAAAACAAAGACAAAAACACTCGAACTAAAATCAGATCTAGAAATAACATCACCCAAGAGAGCTTTCGCCGTCTATATCATCCTTGAGCACAATGACTTGAAGGAATTGACGGAGGTCAATATGTTGGAATTAATTCAACAAAAACATGCACAGACATTCACATTTTGTCAATTCCACCTCTTAAATGGTAAAATTAAAATTTATTGAATTGAGCGGATATGATAAGAGCGTCTCGCGTGCATATAATATGAGCGTCTAGGTTTTCGTCGCGGCTATTTTTTTAACCCGGCTTGGTTTCTTAATGATTCGGTTATTATTCATTCAATTGTCTCCCAATGAAATGCAGTACATTCGGAGAGAACATGCAGAATTGTCGATTACGCTACAGATATAGAGAGGAGGAGGGAGAACATAGAATTACATTAAAAACGATCATTTTAGCCCGACAATAACGAAAGAAGAATATGTAATTTCGAAGGAGGTGCAAATTACCCACGCATGATCATCGTAGTAGTAACAGGCTGCAGACGCGGCTCTTAGTAGAAGAGATGGAAGCAGTTTGGCAGTTCAATGACGCCCGGAGTTCCCCCAAACACTTCAGCGAATCTATCGATTCACACATTGTAATGCGACGAAGTGATTGAAGGAACTCCCGGCGTTGGGAACCAGGTCATGATGTGCTGTGATGATGGATGGCTAGATGGATAACAAGAACTTCTTAAATACTACTCATCTCTCACCAGTAATACATTCATTCATTGCACTTGGACAAAAGTTTTATTTCTTCCGCCACATTCAATGAATGAACTTGGCGCAATATGAGTCATTCATTCGGATTCTCCCCACGTCGAGCTGCACGATTTAAATCCATCCATTTATTCATGGAGGGATAAGATCCCACCCCTATTGTCCAAGGTATCAACTAGAGATAAGATCGCATTCTAATTTTACCTTTTACATTTCTATTACCCAATCTTATATATTTCTATTAATATTTTTATTATTAAAGATCATTGATATTTATTAAACTATTTTTCAATTTTATATATTATTTATTATTAATATTTATTAATCAAAATATGTACAGTGTTTGAAAATTTTTGCCTTTCTCAACAAAGAAATTTGTTAGTGAAGGAAGATTTGTTCATGAAATTCTATCCATATGCACACTACACATATAAAGATTAACATTAGCAACAACCACATTAAGTAAAAAGTGGTTGATATACGACGTCATTTTCCACTTTTTTTAATTAATGGCATCGATTGGTGTATATCAACCACTTTTTACTTAATGTGATTGTTGCTAGTTGACGATCGACATGCATGGCCACAACCATAACACATTTATACATTTTAAATGTAATAATTAAATATTATTTAGTAATTACTAAATTATTATTTAAAATAAATCATTTTATTAATAAATTATTAAAAAGAATTAAATAATATTCTAATAAGAAGAATTTAATAATAATTCATTAATAATTATTTATTTATAATTATTAAATAATAATAAACTATTATTTAATTAATAAAAATGAATTAATTAAAAATTAAAAATTAATATTTATTAATTAATAATAATTAATTAATAATAATTAAATGATTAATTATCAATTGATTATCAATAATAAAATAAATATTAAATAACAATTATTTATAAAATAGAAAATAATATAGCATAAATAAAATAAGTTAAAACAAAATAAATATATTATTAAAATAATATATCAATAATCTAAAAATTAATTTATAGACTATAAATAAATTTATTAAAAATAAAATAGTAAATAAAAAGATATTAATAAAGTTAATAATAATAATAAAGCATTACATGTATTAATAAGAAAATAATAACAAAATAAAGACATTCCTAAAATAATACATTAAAGAATGCAAAATATAAAAATAAAGTAAGAAAACATTAATAATGTAAAAATACATTAATGTATTAATTAATTAATACCTTTGTGCAATGCATAAAAAAATATCAATATATTAATGTATAATATAATGTATTAATGTAATGCATAAAATTAATTTAGCAAATAAAAGACTAAATAACAAAGTATATTAATAAAATAAATAATATTAATAATAAAGTATTAAGAAAGTAATAAAAAATATTTAAAAGTGCTAAAATAATACATTAATAATGTAAACATTTATTAAGAAATTGTATTCATATTAGTATTAATACATTAAATAATGTATAATTAATGTATTATATTAATACATAATTAATGTATTATATTAAAGACTATTAATGTATTATATTAATGTAATGATGTATGTAAATAAATGGTGTATTAATATGTTAAGCAATATATAAATTTAACTTATCAATTAAAGTATGAATCTACGTTAGTGTGTAAGGTAAAGTATTAATTAATTGATTGATTGATTAATGATGTAATGTATTAATTAATTAATACATTGATATATTATTAATTAATACATTAATACATTATTAAATTATTAATACATTAATATATTTATTGAAAATGACTGCGGTTGAATATGTTTGACTATGATCATGGTTTCTTATGGTCATGACTATGAATGACATTAATACATTAAAATATTAATATTAATACATTAAATAATTAATAAAGTGATGAAGTGGTACATTAATAATACTTTAATAAAGTTGTAATACATTGACTTTTAATACATTAATAAAGTATTAATACAATAATAATACATTATTACATTAATGTGAAAATTAAATCTATAATACAATAATGTATAGTGTAACATATTAAATTATTAATACACTAATAATACACTATAACAATAATAATACATTAATAAATGCATTTTAAAAGTATTAATACCCAAATAAATACATTATTAAAGTAGTAATACATTAATACCTTAATTGACAATGACTATGGTTGACTATGGTTGACCATGACCATGGTTTATAATGGTTGACCACAACACTGGTTAACTTTGGTAGATGTTGGTTGGATTTGGAAAGGAAAGGTTGCTTATGGTTGATCGTGGTTGTCCTTCACCATGGTTGAGTGTGGTTGACCATGACCATGGTTGGCTATGGTTGGTCAGAGTTTATTATGGTTGACCATGCCCATGGCTAAACTTCATTGACCATGTGGAT
>JASDQU010306069.1:171221-204389 GCA_032191745.1 Picea mariana | reverse complement strand
TTGGAAAGTGAAGGATGTATATCCATATTTACAGATAAGGTGTGGAAGGTCACCAAAGGATCACTGGTGATAGAAAAATGAGAGAAGGTAGGTACATTATATTTATGTACTGGTAATATTGATTCTTCTATAACTTTAGCTTCTACATGAGTGGATACAACACCGTGGAATCACAGGCTTGGACACATGAGTGAGAAGGGATGCAGATACTTCACAAAAGAAATTTGTTTCCAAATATTAAAAACAATTATTTGGATTTCTGTGAGCACTGTGTTTTTGGAAAACATAAGAGAGTTATATTTCTCAGAGTTGGAAAGGTAAAGAAGAATGAAAAGTTAGATCTTGTGCATACATATGTATGGGGACCAACTCAGGTATCATCTCTTGGTGGCTCTCATTATTATGTTACTTTTATTGATGATGCAACTACAAAAACTTGGGTTTATTGCATTCGACAAAAAATTTATGTTTTTGATACTTTTAAGAAATGGAAATCTTTGGCTGAGAATGAGACATGAAAAAGGTTGAAGTGTCTCAGATCAAAAAATGGAGGTGAATACTACAGCAAGGTGTTTGATGATTTTTTTTCATACCATGGGATTTGTAGAGAGAAGAGAGTTCCAGGAACACCACAAGAAAATGGTGTGTCATAAAGGATGAATGGAACAATCATGGAGCATGCAAGGAGTATGAGATTGCATGCAGGGTTTCCCTTACAGTTTTGGGCAGATGTTGTAGATACTGTTGTTTACTTGATAAACATAGGACCTTCAAGTTCTTTGTATGGTGGCATTCTAGAGGAGACATGGATAGTAAAAAGGTAAACTATTCATTTATGAAGACTTTCGGTTGTGAAACATTTGTCCATATTGATAAAGAAAATAAAACAAAGCTTGAAGAAAAATCCAAGAAGTGTACCTTTATTGGATATGGCGTTAATGATTTTGGGTATCGCTTATGGGATTATGAAAATCACAAAATAATTAGAAGTAGAGATGTCATATTTAATGAGAAGGTCATGTATAAAGATCAGTTGTAGGGAAGGAAACATGAAGAAGAAAAAAAAATACACAGTGCTTGATGAGATCACTGAAAAATAAATTCTAAAGGTACCAGAAAATCAAAATGTACAACAATAGGAGAAGCATGTACCTCAAACTCCTACAAGTTTTGTTAGAAGATCTACTAGTTTAAGTAGACCCCTTGAATGATACTCTCCTTCATTGTAGAGGCAATGTAGGTAGAAACTAAAAAGAAGTTGGAGCAAGGCATCAAAGATGAAATGTATTCCCTGGTAAATAACTAGAATTGGGACCTGGTTCAGTTTCCTGTAGGAAAAAGAGCATTGCATAATAAATGGGTTTACAAGTTGAAGGAAGAATATGGAGGAAAAAAATGGTACAAATCTAGACTTGTTGTAAATGGGTTTGCACAAAAGAAAGGTACTATAGATTTTGATGAAATATTTTCTCTTGTTGTTAAGATGACTTCAATTAGGACTATTTTAAGTCTTGTGGTAGTAGAATATTTTCATCTTGAACAGTTAGATGTAAAAACAACTTTTCTCCATGGGGATTTGGAGGAAGAGATTTATATGCAACAACCACAGGGGTATGAGGTCAAAGGGAAGGAAAATTTGGTATGTAGGTTGAAGAAGAGATTGTATGGCCTAAAGCNGTATGAGGTCAAAGGGAAGGAAAATTTGGTATGTAGGTTTAAGAAGAGATTGTATGGCCTAAAGCAAGCTCCAAGGCAGTGGTATTTGAATTTTGACAGGTTTATGACAGAACAAGGTTATAGTATATGTCACTATGACCACTATTTTTATTTTAAAAGGCTAGAAACTGAAAGCTATATTATCTTGCTATTGTATGTAGATAACATGCTTGTTGCAGGGTCTAATATGCAATATATAAATGTGCTCAAGAATAAATCAACTAATTCATTTGCGATGAAGGATTTGGGTGCTACAAAAAAATCCTTGGTATGAGGATAACAACAGACATGAAAAATTGCAAATTGACGTTTTCTTGTACCGAGCTTTGTCCATTCAACCCCCATTCATAAAATTACCTCCAAAAACATTTTGATGGGTACTGGGCTTATCCTCTTGCAATATGGGGGTGATTCTTAGTGCTAACATGACCCTTACTTACAATCCATCTGACTCAGTACGATCTCCACAGCTCTTAAGAAAACACTCATCAAAGAAAAACTCAAAACTAAAAAATGTTTTCTAAGGTACTTCTCTTCCATACAGAAAGTGATATCATATCTACTTCATACATCATATATTTATACTACCAAAAGTGGGAAAAAACCCTTTACATCATAATTCAAAACCCTCACACTAGTGGATTAGGTTTTTCCACATATCAACCTCCTGGGCGCGATTGGTCTTTGATCCAACCGTTCCTTTCTTTGAATCTTATTTTCCTCATGTTTATTTTCATTGATTCCCGACACACGCTACTTATTTGGTCCATTCCTTAGGTTCCTACCCTATTTGTTGTGATCATCCTTATTCCTCGAACTTTTCTCCCAAAATAGCCTGCTCCAACAACTTAGCAATGCTTTTATATTTTCTTCTTTTTTATATATGCTGAGTCATAACACCATTTGTTTCACTATAACACCTATTCAGTAAGAAGAAGCCAATTAAATTAATGTTGAATAATTAAAATTGATTAGAAATGATTTTATTTTTCAGTGTACAAAAACTTGCTTAGGACCTAGGGCCTTGGAATGGGATTTTGTGAGTAAACTTCTCCTAAGCTATAAAACTCAACGTATGTGTCTAACTAGGGAGTGGTGAAACCCATTGTATAATTAGTGTTCTCGTGAGGCTCTGTACACACCAAAGTTAAGAATGAGGTCACACACAGTTGGTTGCAGAGATAACCCTCTAATACCTTCCTAGCGTCATAGATATTTTTGGGGTTCTAATCGTATTTGGGGGTTTTGATAGTGCCTATACCTCCTTGAGAGGAGGTTATTTGAAGAATTTTGGTTTTACTACCCTACTCATATGGTGGACCAGAACTATGACTGTTTGCCCGAGAATTAGTTATACCATGGTGACTCTACTTGCTTGACCTAGGTATCCACATAGGTTTCTTGTAGGGGTTATTCTGCAGGTACCATGAGTCAGATAGGGATCAGAAAACACACATCCATTATGAAGGATTTTCTCTCTATAGGAATCTGAATGACTACACTGTGAATGCCACAAGGGTCCTTATAAATGGTTCTGTTACCTTTTTTCGGGAGTATCATCCCCTCTTGGGAAAGGCATACCTTCTTTAGTTCAGGAGGTCCCTTGAATCATCATATCTTGTTTGTGTGAAATGGCCTTTAGTTTTATTTAGGATTGTGGTATTTGTTTATTAGGTGGCCTTAGAATTTTGTTTTGTGTTGTGATTTTTGGTTCATCATGGAGAAAGACCAACCTCTCCGGTGGTCTCTCTATATTTTGATTCAAGTACCATAGTTTGGTTTATTATCGAAGTTGCATCCTAAAAGGTGTAGAGTTAATAAATGTGGTACATGAATATTCACCGCTCAATCTCACGATCACCCTACCATGAGTACTCATTTAGATATGAATGTATCATGAATCCTTTCAACTTTAGCCTCTACTATGATTAGTGGAGTCCCCTAGACTCCCTCATCATTAGTTGTTTGGATTCTAGAGACTCCTTCACTTATTGGTACCCAACCCATGGTCTCTTCTCAGTCCATGGGGATGAATCCTTTTGTATTCTTGAGTGGTATGCAAAATCATAGTACTCAGTCAATGCCTTGGGAATCTAATCCTTTCTCTTTTGGTATTCCATATACGAGTTTTCAGTTATCATCCTCCGTTTCGACATCTAATGTGAATCCTATCTCTGGGTGATGGGGCACGTTGCCTCCTTACACTCCTTTCTCATTTGGTGGGGATCGTATCCCTCAACCAACTCCCACTATAAGAGCTTGGAATCCTCCTTCCTCCATACCCAATCCTAGCCACAATTTTCCATGGCGCAGCGTGCAAACGGGTGGTCCTTCTACTTCTTATATCCCATCCATACATCCTTCTTCCACAATGCCGGTTCCTATGAAATTTTTTCTCATGGAAAACCTTCCTCTAGCCTATGGTGTTTCATTAGGAGGGAGTCAATGTTATAGTATGGGAAACCCATCAACATATTTCCTTCGTCTAGGGGAAACATATATCCTCACATGAGTAATCCATATCATGTCTCTTTCTCCTCAGAAGTTGCTTCCTCGGTAATGATGACCTTACAACCTTTTATGAATCAGTTGGGAGGAGGATACTACCCTACTTGAAAGGGCCATGGTGTGTACCAAAACCCTTCTTTTCCCATGATCTCTCAAAACCAATCTTTTCTGAGAGCATGATATCAGACATTATAGCTACGACTCCCTTTTCTGGCCAAGTTGAATTTTATAGACTTGTTAAAATTGATGAATGACCCAATGTTTCATGATCTATCATGGCCCCTCTAACATTACAAATCTTCCCTATAACATTACAAAGCTTGAGGGAAAGAATGGTTAGGACCTAGGTGATCATGTGACTACCTTTCACCTATGATGCTCATCTTACTCCCTTAATGATGATTTTTTTCGTTTGAGACTATTTAAATGTACCCTTATAGGGGTTGTCGCAAAGTGGTATAGTGAGTTACCTGGGGGAACTTATCGAAATTTCAATGAGTTGGTCTTGTTTTCTTCAAGAACTTCCAATTGTCAGTTTATTACGATGCTGACATAGAAATTTTACCAGGCATTCATCAAGATAAAGCCACCCATATCTCTAATCATATTCAAGAGTGGCGTAGAAGGAAGAGGTTGATTAAATATTACATTCCTCTAGATTTTTTATTGGAATGGTTCCTCAAGTCCCTATTGCCTTACATTTTGAAGGATGTTTCTACATCCAGAGTGACATCTGAGGAAGAGCCCATGTTTAAATCCCAACAGTTGGATATTATATATGATCAATATGGGATACTCTATGAAATTATTCCTGATACACCCCAGTCAAATTACTATCCTAGAAAAAAGCCTGGGCCTCATGCCTATGGAATCATAGGCTCTACAAGTTCCAATTCTATGGACCAGGTGACAAACCAGCTAAAATATTTGTATCTTAACGAGTCTACAGCAGGACAAGCTATGAATCTATCCTCATCCACCCAGTCAATGGATGTACATTTTATACAGTCGATGAACCCAAACAGTAACCAACAACCTGGAGGGAAAAAGAATAAAAGTTGTAATAATAATCCCAAGGAAAGGATGACTGTAATAATGATAAATTTAATAATAAAGGAAAGGATGACTGCAATAATGATAAATTTAATAATAATGTTGGTGAGGTAAATAAAGAAAAGAGGAAGGTGAAGTTTTCATATAAACATTATAAAGACGATCACCTTACTCACTTGTGCCCAAAAATTTAGGAAGCCTCAAGGCTCATAGCGTAGAATCTATAACGTCCTTGGCCATCTACACCTCTACTAGGCAAAGCTACCCAAATACCTTATCTTCTTCCAACTAGCTCTGATACCGATTTGTAACGTCCTCAGAACACACACACACACACACACACACACACACACACACACACACACACACACATAAAACATAATTAATGCTACCATACAGACTCCTATGGAATTGAAAGTAATTCTTAGATGCAACAGAACACATGATAACATTGCAAGAATCACAGACATGCACAACATACATAATTAAGCATAGAAATGATACTTATCTTTTAACTGGAGAAAAAACCACCAATTGTGTTCATACTTTCCACGAACCTCCCAGCCTTAGACCACACTACTCATCACTCTCAGCAGTGGGTCACCCTTGAGCTGGGACTAAAATCCACTAGGCAAGGGATTCCTAGGCTAGGCAAGGTCAATAGGAAAGTCACACAATTTAAGAGGAAGGATTCTCTCCCAGGAGAGACTTATGCCCACTTCTCACAGACTCTCATTCCCCATATGCCTGTCCCACCCTAGGAGTATACACCTTCACTGTGACACAGTCCATCGACCGCTCCACCTCCCTTCTAGGGCTTCAGCAAGAGGTCGGACCAAAATTCTCAGAGCTTTGTAGCAGCTACGAGACTCCCTCTAGGAGAACTCACTTCCTCAACACACTCTCTCACCTGGAGAGAGTTTCTCACAGGACTGAAAACCTACTTCTTCAATCCACAAAAAATTCTCTCACCTGGAGAGTGAGTTACTCACAGGCCTGAAAACCCGCCTCTTCAACCACAGGATTGACACCCCTCCTCTTCAAAACACAATAGCAAAGTTGGGTAAGGAAAGGGACGACTCTGTAAATTACAGAGGTGCACGATGGCCATGGGTTCAACAATGGTGAAATTGGCTGGATGCGTGCTTGCTCAGTGTGTGAGTGAACTCATGAGGAGAGATGGGGTAGACTGGCTTAGCATAGCAAAGATGGTGAGAGCGTGAGAGCCAAAAACTGTCTATGTGTGAACCTCCCTATGTGAGTGAGTGAGTGAGTGCGTGCCTCCCACAACAACAAGAATTCCCCCCTTAAGACTGCATGTACCTGAGTCGACACCTGTCTCTCATGAAGCATGTTCGTTTCCCTTTGGAAGTCACCCATCCTCCCCAAGGAACTTAGGATAAAAACATATCCTTCTAATCATCTTTTGGAATAATAAAAAATTATTATTCTCTTGGGCTTAAGTCCTTAGACTTATTCCCTCTTTCCAACCTTTCAACCCCCTCTCCATTTCCCAACCTAGTGTATTTTAGTCCCCCATTTTCTTTCATCGCGGTCAATCTACACACAACGATGTTTTTATATTAATGATATGAATATTTACATGTACAAAATAGGCTCCTGGTCTTTTAACACCTAGGCTCTCTAGCCTACTAACACATAAGCCTACCATATTATAATTTCTCGGCTCACCAGTCTACAAAACATGTTTACAATTCATAATACAACTGGGGCTCRTCCTAAGGGTATTACAATCTCCTCCCCTTATTTTTGCATTGTCCTCAGTGCAACTTATTTACACAACATCAACAATATTTTCAAAATCTTCAAAAAGATGCAGGTATTCTGCCCGCATAGCATCCTCATGCTCCCATTTCGCGTCCTCAGGACCGTACCARGTCCACTGGACCTTTACAAGCCTTATGGATCGATTCCAAATATGTTTTTTCTTCCGGTCCAATATGCACACCAGATGCACTTGCAAGACACCTTCTTGCTCCACCTGAATCACATTCCAATCAATAACCTRATTAGCATCATGTATACATTTCTTAAGCAATGAAACATGAAACACATTATGTACAGTCAAGGATGCAATAAATGCAAGAATATATGCAATTGGTCCAATTCTTTCTAGGATTTCAAATGGTCCACAATATCTAGCTGCCAACTTGGAACAATTTCCCAGCTTCAGGGAACTTCTGTTGGCTTTCACTTTCAAGAAAACATGATCACCCACTTTAAACTCCCTATGGGTTTTGGTCTTATCATCATAAATTTTTTGCCTATCTTGGGCAGCCTTCAAATTCTTCTTAATCTTCAACATTTTCTCTTCCATTTCCTTGAGCAACTCTGGCTCAACCACTTCCCTATCAACTGGGTTGTCCCAACTTATTGGTGTGTTGCACTTTCTGCCATAAAGTGCTTCAAATGGGCTCATCTTCAGTGATGCTTGATACCCATTTTTGTAGGAAAATTCTACCAAGTGTAGGTATTCTTCCCATTTAGATGGTTTGTCCATCACATACATCCTTTGGATATCCTCTATCACTTGGTTCACCCATTCTTTCTTCCCATTAGACTCAGGATGATAGGTTGTGTTGAAGTTTAGATTTGTTCCGAACCCTTGGAATAACCCTCTCCAAAACCTTGAGGTAAATTTAGGGTCTCTTTCAGACACAATTGTCTTGGGAATACCATGCAATCATGCTACTTCCTTCATATGTATGTCAACAACATTATCTGCCTTGTGAGTAGTTTTCAATGGAATAAAATGGGAAACTTTCGCAAGCTTATCCATCACCACCATGATGGAATCATGCTGCTTGCTTGTTCCGGGAAATCCTGTGATGAAATCCATTGTCACCACTTCCCACTTCCACTCAGAAATGGGTAAAGGCTGTAGCAACCCTGCTAGGTGCCTATGTTCAAATTTGACCTTCTGACACTCCATACATCTAACGATGTATTCTGCAATTTCCTTCTTCATACCTAGCCAAAAGTAATGTCTCTTGACTACTGCCACTGTTTTATGATATCCAAGTTGTCCAACATAAGGCACATTATGCATTTCTTTCAAGATCATAATTCTCAATTCCTGGAAATTAGGTACATAAATTCTATTTTTGTACAGGAGTGTTCCATCATCTTCCAATTTATAATCTTCAACTTTATACTACATCTTACCTTGATCCAATTTTGTTACCAATTCCATGTACTACAAATATGATTTTGCAGCTTCCAAAATTCTTCCTTTAATATCAGTTTGATACATGCTAATGGTTGTAGCATGTAGTTCATGCGCTTCTTTGTTGAGTGCATCAACCACTTTGTTCTCCTTTCCTTTGATATGCTTGATATCAAAGTCATACTCACAAAGGAATTCCAACCATCTACTCTGCCTAGCATTCAAGGTTGGCTGATCAAACAAATACTTTAGGCCGTTATGGTCTGTCCTCAGTTCAAAACTCCTTCCCATGAGGTAGTGCCTCCATTTCTTCAGGGCGTGCACTATGGCTTCCAACTCCAAATCATGATTTGCATAGTTATTTTCATGATCCTTCATCTTTTTGGATTCATAACATACCACAAAACCATTCTGACTGAGGACTCGCCCCAGTCCTTCTTTGCATGCATCTGTACACAATACACAATATTCATTCAGATCTTCAATCCTTAGGATTGGAGCACTGGTTAACAACTGCTTCAATTCCTAGAAGCTCTTTTCACATTCTTCTGTCCATTGAAATTTCACCCCTTTTCTTTGTAATGAAGTGATTGGGTGAGTAATTTTTGAAAACCCTGTAATGAATCTCATGTAATAGCTAGCTAGACCCATAAGGGATTTGAATTCTGTCACATTCTTAAGTGTTGACCATCCTCTAATGACCTCTATATTCTCAGGGTCCACTACTGTCCCTTCCTTTGAAATGATATGTCCCAAATAATGAATATTCTTTTGATAAAATGAGCACTTGCTCAGTTTGGCATACAACTGATGCTCTCTTAGAAATTGCAACACCATCCTCAGATGATGTTCATGCTCTTCCTCCGAATTGGAATACACCAGGATGCCATCCAAAAAGACTATGACAAACTTGTCTAGATATTCTATGAATACACCATTCATTAGGTACATGAAAACAATGGGTGCATTTGATAACCCAAATGGCACCACTGTGAATTCATAATGACCATACCTTCTTCTGAAGGAAGTCTTGCTAATGTCTTCATACTTTATCCTTACCTGATGGTACCCTGACCTGAGATCTATTTTTGAAAATATCTTGGCATCCTTCAACTGATCAAAGAGATCATTGATCCTTGGCAAAGGATACTTGTTCTTTATAGTAACTTTATTCAACTGTCTGAAATTGATGCACAATCTCAATGTCCCATGTTTCGTCTTCACAAACAAGACTGAGACACCCCAAGGTGACACACTTGGGCATATCTACCCTTTCTTCAGAATTTATTCAAGCTACATTTTCAACTCCTTCAGCTCTGGTGTACTCATTCTGTAAGGAGTTTTTGACACTGGAGCTGCTCTAGGCATCAGGTTTATAGAGAAATCAATATCTCTATTTGGGGGTAGTCCTGGTACCTCCTTGAATACATCTTCAAAATCTTTCAGGACTGTATGGCATTCAATATTTGACACCTTATCCTTAGGTGCTTCTTCCATATGGGCTACAAATATTTGACAACCCTTCCTGTAGCACTTTTTTCAGCTGCATTGCTGAGATTTATCTAATAATCACTGCCCTTGGGATTCCCTACACTTTTCTTGGGTTGCCTTCCTCATCTAGGAAAGTGAATTCCTTGTTACGATAGTCTAAGATGGCATGGTGTTGGTCCAACCAATCCATCCCGATTAGATAGTCATAGGAACCTAAAGGTAAGATGTTCAATTCATCCCTTGTGCTTAGTCCATTCATGTCCGTTGGACATGACTTAACCAAATAAAAAACCTTTCTCTGGGCTCTTATAGCCAGCTGCACTAACCAAGATTTTCCATACTTTCTTCTTGGAAAATGCAAACTTTCCACCATTCTAGGATCTATATAACTATGACTAGCTCATGAATCAATTGATGGTTTGGTTGTTGATCACACCTTCCACTTCAATCATATGTGACTGATATTCTACTTTCTTATTGTCCAGGGCTGCATATATCCTTGGTACACTTCTACCCATGTCCTCCACTGTTTCTTCTTGCTGAACATTGTGGACAACTCTCACTTTGTCATTTTTGTGGGGGCAATCTCTGCACCTAAGATTTCCTTTACAACCCCAACATTCCATAGGTGGATGTCTTGGAATTTTCCACCTACTTCAACCACTCTAGGCTCTCTAAAACCTGGCTGTCCTTGAGGGATATTTCTGAAAAAGGATGGCTTAGTTCCCTTCTTCCTTTGATCCATAATTAATTTCTTCTTGTCTTCCCAAGATTTTTGGAAAGTTGTCTTTCCTTTATTCTGATCATATATGCAGTTTTCTCCCCTTATGGTTTCTTCCATAGTTTTAGGATCATCATATTGGATCTTGTCACTAATGAAAGTTGACATTCCACTCAAATATCTTTGGATTTTGACAGTCTCATCTTTGATGAAAGGAACATACTTCAACAACTCTAGGAATATTCTTTCATACTAATCTATTGTCATGCTTCCCAGCTTGAGTTCAAAGAACTCTTTCATCTTTCTGTCATAGTATCTCTTAGTCAAGTATTTCCTTTTGAAATACTTCTTGAATTCCCTCCAAGTAAGTTTTTTCTCCTTAATATGCTGCACCTGCACAAGCTGGTCCCACCACATGGATGCATTTCCTTTTAGTTGATACATTGCAATTCTCCCTTCTGCATGAGTATAGTAATTCTGCAGCTGGAAATATTTCCTCATGCCAAGCATCCATGTCTCAACATCTTTCTCCTTCTTGTGCTCTCCATCAAATGTAGGAGGCTTAATCTTGTTCATTGCACCCTTCAGTTTATCCACTCCATATCTCCTATGCTTTCTGGTAGGATATGGGATTGAAATGCTATGTGCTCTCCTCTTGGAGTGCCCTTGGGAGTGATGATTGTGTCCGCCAACACTCCTTGCTTTCCTCTTCTCATCAGGAAACCCATGACTTCCTGATTTACTAGAGTCACTCTCCTTATCCAATTTATTTTCTATCCTTTCTAGGATTTGTATCAACTTTAAGTTGAATTCTCCTTGTTGTTCCCTGGATTTCATGAGATTTCTGTTATCTACTCTGTGAGTCTGGACATCTTTATGAAATCTTTCAATGATTTTCATCATGTCCAAGTTCTCATATTTTTCCTCTCCGTAACCATGAGAGTTTGATATTTATTTATCCAACTGATCATGTATTTCTCTAACTTTGTCTTCTAGACTGTAAGCCTCTTGTGCACCCCCCCATTTCTTTTCACTCTATGCTGATCCTTATCTGATTTAGCTATTTTTTAATTCTGCAAAAACAATGTGCAGTCAACCGAAATTTGTCAGGCCATCAGTCCTTAACAAATTCCACAATATTTCTAAACTAATCTGATTCAAATAAAGCTTTAATATTTCATTATGTGGTTCTCGATCAATCAAGAATCCCCGTAGATATTTTTTTTCTGAGCTCTTCTCTGTTCTGCAATAATTTTCGGGCACTAACCCCTTTCTCTTAGCCCCCAACCCATACAACCATGGGTTGTGGCCAAGTGCTAGGTCGATAGGTGCTTATTCAGGACTTTGGGCCTCTGGGTTTTGGAACTCCGGGCTTCAGAATTTCCTAACCCAAGTCATTATAACTCACCAGAGTGATGAATGGGTGAACTCACGAAGTGTGGTGAGTGGATCTATGGTTCATTGTTCATCAAAAACCAACAGATGATATGCGATATAACCCTGAGCAAGAAGATATGACTATTGTCATATAGTTGATTAATCTTCACGCAAGTCTCATTGGCTGTGATCATCAACGCTCAGACCGACGACCTGTAATCAATTCCACACCCCCCCTTTCCTTTTTGAATTTAATTGTTGGGTTGTCCCTCCACTGCATAAAATAGCACAATTCTTTCGGAGAGTCCGGTCTCCGGACTGCGGCATCTGGTGCCACGTGTCCTCTGGGCCCTAGGGTTTCAATGTTCGAACACTAACATGTCACATCAATATTTATTCCTTTCAAATTATGGGGGCATGCATCAACGGTTTTGGAGTAACCCTCCTATCGCCCCATAATTCCTCGGACGATGACACATAACCCCTCGGTAAAACCATGGTTTAGATTGCGGGGCCGCCTTAGGGAATTAACTCTCGTGCAACTTGTGTCCATGCAATGCCTCCTGTTGATCGATCTTGATGTATTGTGATCAACATTAGTGTGGGCCCATCGTATATTGACCTTTAACTATGTTATGTAAACTCAGGGCTCAACTAACCATGCTCATACGAAGTACCACATGGCAGAATACTAGCGGTTGACACATGGCCCAATCAGATGGGTGACACGTCTTACATTCCAATTGGAATTTCAATCTTCCATGGGTTCGAAACCCACTGACATGTGGAACACAACCCATGTGTCCACATCAATCCAAGTGACATTAGCATGAATCACTACTTTGGCTCTTTGGGGCTTCAAAGCTTCGGGAGTTCTCACCCCAGCATACATTAATTTTCCCGAACATCGAAATCCCAAGCAAGCCAATCTGCTGACACATGTCCCTCTTGAAGGATGGTCTGGATTAACTCTGGACTTCGGCCTCTTCCACTCTATAACACATAACTTCACCGAAGTATTTCATTCTAAAGGACTTGCAGGTTAACCCTCCTGCACTTTTCTCCAGATATGACGGTCGTGAATTGTCCTCCTTCTCCTGAACAGATCATATGGCCCACATTACTCTGCGACCCAGTACCACATATGTCATGGTTTTATAATACCACTACACCTCCTGAGATTTGTAACATGACCAAGGTAACCTATTGGCACTCAGGAATGCTCCAAGGTTCAAAATTTTTTCCTCTTGACACAATTTCCCCCTGAAACCTTGGTTCCAATGACCACTTATTCGACCCATCCAGGCTCAGTGCTTGAACCTTGGCTCTGATACCAATTTGTAACGTCCCCAGCCACCAACAGGTCGGGAAACATCACTATAGGACATCTCTCTTAGCTATGATACCATTTTTTAACGTCCCCGACCATCTACACCTCTGCCGAGCAACGCTACCCAAATACCTTATCTTCTTCCAAATATCTATGATACCAATTTGTAACATCCCCGGAACATACATATATACATAACATGCATTTATAATGAATTTAAAAAAAATAACACAGAATCACTACTACCATACGTACTCCTGTGGAATTGATAGTAATTCATACATGCAACGAAACACATGATAACATTGCAAGAATCACAGACATGCAAAACATACATAATTAAGCATAGAAATGATACTTATCCTTTAACTGGAGAAAAAAGAACCAATTGAGTGTAGACCTTCCACGAACCTCCCAGCCTTAGACCAAACTACTCATCACTCTCAGCAATGGGTCACCCCCGAGCCAGGACTAAACTCCACCGGGAAAGGGATTCCTAGGCTAGGCAAGTTCAATAGGAAATTCACACAGTTTAAGAGGAAGGATTCTCTCCTAGAATCCACTTACACCCACTGATCACAGACTCTCATTCCCCACATGCCCGTCCCACCTTAGGAGTATACACCTTCATTTTCACATAGTCCATTCACTGCTCCACCTTCCTTCCGGGGCTTCAGCAACAGGCTGAACCAAAATTCTTAGAGCTCTATAGCAACTATGGGACTCCCTCCAGGATAATTCACTTCCTCAACACACTCTCTCACCTGGAGAGAGTTACTCATAGGCATGACAACCTGCTTCTTCAATCCAAAACAACCTCTCTCACCTGGAGAGAGAGTTTCTCAAAGGCCTGACAAGTTGCCTCTTCAACCACGGGCTTGAAAACCTGCCTCTTCAAACCACAATAGCAAAGTCAAGTATGGGGGACAACTCAGTAAATTACATAGGTGCACGATGGCCACAGGTTTAACAATGGTGGAATTGGCTAGTTGTGTGCTTGCTCAGTGTGTGATTGAACTCATGAGGAGAGATGGAGTAGACTGGCCTAGCATAGCGAAGATGGTAAGAGTGTGAGAGAAAAAAACTATCTGTGCGCGAACCTCCCTGTGTGAGTGAGTAAGTGAGTGCATGCCTCCCCCAACAACAAGAATCCCCCCCTTAAGACTGCATGTGCCTGAGTTGACACCTGTTTCTCATGAAGCACATTCCTTTCCCTTTGGAAGTCACCCGTTCTCCCTAAGGAACTTAGGAAAAAAACATATCCTTCTAATCAGATTTTGAAATAATAATAAATTATTATTCTCTTGGACTTAAGCCCTTAGGCTTAGCCCCTCTTTCTAACCTCTCAGCCCCCTCTCCCTTACCCAGCCTAGTGGAGTTTAGTGCCCCATTCTCTTTCATCGTGGTTAGTCTACACGCAACGATGTTTTTATATTAATGATATGAATATTTGCATGTACAAAACAATCTCCTGGCCTTTTAACACCTAGGCTCTCTGGCTTACTAACACATAAGACTACCAACTTATAATTTCTCGGCTCACCACCCTAAAAAACATGTTTACAATTCATAATATAACCAAGGATTTTCCTAGTTTTATTACACCATCCTACTGTGTTGACTAACTTGTTTCCACATAATCAAAATATGACCTCGGGATCATCGAAAAATGAAAATGCATCGAGTGGAAGTCAAAATTCCTCGGCCCATGATGGTGGGAATCAACGCATCAATATGGTCCGGTCTGAGATTAGTGTAGCTACTTGGACTCGTGATTATGGTTCTTTGCAATTGGTTTTAGGTACAGATCCTCCTCCTTTGGAAACACCTTTGCATATCGATAAGCATGAACCTCTGCCTCACATTCTAAAAGGAGTCCTTAAGCACTCTGATCACAATCCTAATGCCAGAGCCAGCCAAAATTACTCAATTTTTGAGTATTTGGGCCAAACACCATGTATGTTGTCGACTTTGGAGGTTCTCCAGACGTGTCCAACAAAGAATAATTCCTTGCTATCTGCATTGGGAGTTCGAGACCCAAGTGGCTCAAAAGTTATCAAGTTTGATGTCACGGATGTCAAGCCTCGCTTGCCTTACCACATGGACTTTCAAATCCATGTGTATAGTATGAATATTACCATCAAACGTACTGTCATTGATGAAGGTGCTTCGACATCTGTAATGTCTCTATCTTGTTGGAAATCCATTGGCCCTTCGTCACTTTCTCAATCTATGACCATGTTTTGTGGATAAATTTTTAAATGAGAACATAAACAAATCTCCCTAGTTCAGGAACTTGAAACTAGAACAAAACAAGACATAACACACTCCTTTTCTTAGATTCAAATGAAATACTAAAGGATAGAAAAATCGAACCTTTTTAACTGACATTTGTCCTCGTTGATTGTATATCCAAGCTTGATCCGATGATTTTTAGAAATAGAGACTTTCAAAAGGATCAAACAAAACGAGTGAATTTAACAAACATACATATATTTCAATGAATCTATGTAAATATCCAAGGAGAAATACAAATAAAAATTATTGACAACCTTTATTAGGAAAGGAAAATGTATTACGACATTAATAAATCAGGAAAAAGGTTAAAACTGATGCCTTGGCATTGTCAAGATTTTTCCAATGGATCAATACTTCAATACTCGTGCAACTTCCATGAATTCCATTACCATCTCTTGAGCACTTTGACACCACTAAATCTCTTAGGGAAAAATGATACTAACAATATCCCAATAAAAAATCAGAGGCTATTCTCAATTCACCATTATCTCATTACTTATTCCTTATTATCCTTTTCCTTTATAAGATGCCTCCATCTATATATTGGAAAGGAAGTCAGGAGGAGGTTAGGATGAGAGGTTAGGATCTCACCAAATCAGGAGAAATGGGTGAGATCCAAACCAATCGAAAAACAACTCATCATCAAAGTTTCTCTTCTAGAAGCTTCGAGAGTTTCTTCTTTTTTTCCAGTGATGCAACATGTGACAAGTGAAGTTGTTGCACCTTGCTAGAAAGCAACAAGAGACAATCTTGTAGTTTAGGGATTTTTTAGAGTTTATCCTTCACAAGAAGACTTTCTCTCAATTTTATTCCAAATTTCTATGCTTTAGATGTCAGAGAATTGGTAGTATCACTTGTTGCAAAAAAATGTTTTATAACACCATATTAACGACATTCGATGGACGTTCTTTTAGACACCATGGTATCCTCCCTTCTTTCCCGGTCAATTTAGGTGGTAAGACTGTGGAGGTTGAGGTCGAAGTGGTTTATACACCCCTCGACTACAATATTTTACTCAGGCGTATTTGTACTTACGCTATGAAAACCATTGTGTCATCAGTATTCTATGTGTTATGATTTCCTCACGAAGGGAATATTATGAAGATCGACCAATTGTCTTTTGCACACCCTAGTCCAACTGCATCGGTGGGACCTTTGATCCTCGTTATCAATATTTCTTAGTAGGAAACAAAAAATGTTGGTGTCGAAATGTATTCCTCCTTGATGGGAACTTTTTGCTTCTTAGCACCAATCTTGTAGATTAATGACATCTCCAATCAATCTTCATCATCATTAAGGTCTGTTCCTTTGTGTACTTAATATTTCAACAACCCATGGACCCTACCCTCTTCGTCTATGTCGTATGAAGGTCAATCATACATCAGGATGGCAATGCTACTCTCCATAGTAGAGATTGCGTATCAGGATATACAAGAAACTACTACAGACCTGAATCCTTCCTCCTTGCAGGCAGAAGAGGTGGATCTCCTCTTAGATCCTCTATGGGCTGCACAACCATATAGTTTTCATGATTTCCTCAAAGATACTTTACCCTCAGATGAAGAAATATTATAGTTCATGTATGGTCCTGATAGGCCTTGGGACGACCTTAATCATAGATCTTATTTTCTCCTAGAGCTTAAGAGGATTGAATAGGATCAGTTTAGGTCCACCCTGACTGAGATGGTTGGTCATGCCATGGTTCTGTTAGATACACATGGTATAAATGATGAAAATTTCACCTACTTTCATGATCGACATCTATCGAACCCCTAGTAAAATAAAAAATATATATATCGGTGCAGATTATTCGCCCGAAGAGATTCGGATTTACACTGATCTCTGTAAGGAATTCTGAGATGTATTTTCTTGTTTGTATGAAGAGATTATAGGGATCAAGCCTAATATTGTCGAGAATGAAATTAAAAACTTATTTGAATGCTAAGACCATTTGACAATGACTTATGGCTATAAATCCTAGGAATTCCCATGCTATTAAGGAAGAGGCGAAGAATATACTTAACGTTTGCTTCATCTACCCAGTTCCCTTGACTGAATGAGTATCCAATCATGTTCCTGTAGATAAGAAGAAAGGAATTGTCCATGTATGTATGGATTTTAGGGACTTGAATAAATCTTGTCCTAAAGATAACTTCGCCACTCCCTTTATTGATCAAATTATTGATGAGTGTGCAGGAAGCAAAGTATTTTCTTTTATGGATGAATTTTCAGGTTATAATCAAATTTAAATTAAATCTGAGGATCAACATAAGATCACTTTCATTTTTCCTTGGGGTACATTTGCATAGCGGAAAATTCCTTTTGGTCTTAAAAATGTCGAAGAAACTTTTCAACATGCCATGACCTTTGCATTTCACTACCTTAAGCATATAGTCGAAGCTTATCTAGATGATCTTGCTAYGCACTCTGACAAGAGGGTTGATCCTCTGACTCACCTTTGACTAGTATTTGAAAGATGTCATTATTATAGCATTTGGTTGAACCCTCACAGATGCATTTTCTTGTTAGGTCTGACCACCTTTTGGGATTCATAGTATTTTAGCATGGGATCATGGTGGGCCCTATGAAGGTTGAGGMAATACTTCGGTTTCCTCCCCCGCTAAATATTCGATAGCTTCAAGGTTTACAGGGGAAGGCTAGCTTCCTGTGTCRTTTCGTAGCTAAATATTCCAATATAACTAAGGATTTCATGTGTCTCTTGAAACATGAAACTCCATTCATATGGGATGAGTGAGCCCAGGACTCCTTTGATGCTCTTAAGAAATCCATGGTATCAACACCTCTTCTGAAGCCCCCAGACTACATTAGAGATTTCTTGCTTTATATTTCCATGTCCAAAGGGATGGTTGGTATGGTTCTTGTTCAGGAATATGATGAGTTCCATGAGCATGCTATCTATTACCTTATCCGAAATATAATTGGTCCTTAACTTAAGTATTCTCACGTAGAGAAGCTATCCTTAACGGTTGTGCATGTGGTTCAGAGATTACGTCACTATATCTTACTCTGCAAGAATACCATGGTTTTTGATATCAATCCATTTCAATATGTCCTTACAAGGCATATAATAGGGGGGAAATATAATAAATGGATTGTAATTTTGCAGGAATTCGATCTTGATTTTTCCTCTAGGACATCCAAGAAATCGCGAGTTTTTGCAGAACTGATGTCAGACTTCCCTAGGAAGGAGGAGGATATTTTTCACGATGATTCATTCACTAATTAACACATCTTCCTTATCTCATATTTGGATCCCTGGTATGGATATATTTTAATCTACCTTCAAACTATGAAGCTTCCCCAACATATTTTGAGAGACGACCGATGACGTATATGCCAATAGGCCAAAAACTACCTCATTATTGGCGATACGTTGTATCATTGAGGGGTAGATGATATTTTAGGTCATTGTTTGACTCACCAGGAAGCTAAATACATTCTCAGTGAATATCACAGTGGGGCGTGTGGTGGTCACTTATCTGGGCTTGCGACAACTAAAAATATATTGCAAGCTAGTTATTTTTGGCCATCAATTTTTAAATATTGCATATAAGTGGTCAAGAAGTGTCATAATTTCTAGGTGTTCGCTCGTAATATGCTCTTTCACCCTGCCCCTCTTCACCCAGTTGTTATCATTGATTCTTTCACCAAGTGTGGGGTGGAATTCATGGACCGCAACCTGGACTTGGATGGGGAGCATAATCATATTATCGTGGTCATGGATTATTTTACTAAATGGGTAGTGGCCATACCTACCATTAAATCCTATGATGAGACTGCAACACTTTTCGTATTCAATCAAATTATATCTCGGTTCATAATCCCAAAGGAGATTGTCCCTAATCATGGCAGTCACTTCTAGAATGAGATGATGACATAGTTAGCATCCAAACTGGGTTTAAACATGATCATTCATCACCCTACTATCCCTATGCAAATGGAAACATAGAGGCCATGAATAAATCTCTAAAATATATTTTGCAAATAAATTTCAAGGAGAGTAAATCTAAATGACACGTGATACTTTACCCTGCACTATGGACATAGCAAACCACAGTAGATACTGCCATCGATTTCTCACCATTTAAATTAGTCCATGGAGTGGATTCGATCCTTCCTGTTGAATGTGCAATCCCTTCCCTTAAATTGGAAGTTGAGCTCCTACCTAACATGATTGATCTCGAAGAACTCTGTGTAAACTTAGAGCATCACGATGAGAAACATCATGATGCCTCTATAGATATCGAGGAAAATAAATGATGTGTTAAGGTCCAATACGATAAGTCTATTTGTCCCCGAAAATATACTGAGGGTGACTTGGTTCCTCTTTATTACCAAGCTAAGGAACTGCTGGGGGCAGGAAAATTCAATCCCATGTGGCACAATCCTTATATCGTGATACATGTCCTTGAAAAAGGGGCCTATGAATTAGAATATTATGAAGGAAGTTTGTTGGACAAGCCTAGAAATGGGCTCTACCTTAAAACATATTATTCTTTAGCATTCGCGCTCGAGAACGACCTTTGTATACTAGTGTATGTTAGTGTTTATATTTTTCTCTTGATTTTTTTTGTGTCACCGACTTGCTTATTTATTTTTCCCTTGGTTTGAATATATCAATAGGATCTTTGGTGTTCTTAGGATTCACAGATGGTGTCAATCACCATACTCAGAACATGGCTTCCACTGCTTAGGTTATATATTCACCCGAGGGACAACTGGTGTCTTCAGGAGGTGTTTTTATGAAGCCATCAAGGAATAACATGGTTGAGTATAGCACCATTATAGATATATTACGTGATTCCATTTCAAATGGTGTTTGATATTTATAAGTTCTCCTAGATTCCCAATTTTTGTATGTCAATTGAATGGAAGATACTGGGTAAGAGATCCTACATTACTCCGATGTTTCCTTCGGGTACAACTTTTGGAATGATATTTTTATTTTATTACTTATTATCATATCCCTAGAATTTATAATCAAGTATTTGATGCATATGCTAATTACATTTTATATTGGCATCTGTCAAATAACTAGGTAAATAAAACACACATTCATACATTTATCTATTGTAAGATATGCAAGTAAATCCAAAGAAGAAAATATTTTTTATATTTCATCCACTAAGTCCAAAAAATATGGTGTCATAGTACCAAATTGACCTTGTATCCCTCAAAAATAAATATGTGTCCGATACATCACATAACCATGGAATTTAAGCCAGAGGTCCCAGATGCGTGTCATGATAACACACTATGGTGTTCACAAGATGTTGGAAGAGGCTCACCCATGCACAGGTTACACCCAAAACCTGCCTCTACATAGCCTCTAGCACGTGGACCATAGAAATCCCATGCGTCAGACGAGATAGGTTTACTTGCACATTCTGGAGAACTCTCTACGTCCCCTCCAACTATCTCATCTCCTTGGCCCCTACATTGATGTCATGGGTATATTTATGGTCGTTGTGGACCTACGTCTGCGTAAAAGAAATAAATGTTAATATATGACACCATACAAAATATTTTCATTTTTTATTTGCATTTATCAAATCGAAAAACACAAAAAAATGAAATATACAAAAATCAAATTCTCGATGATCTCTCCAAATGCAGATCCTGATGGCTATGGAAATCCCCTCATAGGGATAGTCATCAGTGGAAATGATTTGTCATCACCATCAGTGAAATAACTCATTGTTGTAGGGGGTTGGTACCCAACTGCCTCTTCACATCAGTCCACCAGGTCATGGCTACATCACGTAGATCATGTGGAGGAATTTCCACTCTAGGACTAAGAGCTGGAACCCTCTCAAAGAAAAAACTACAAAAAATAGATGAAAACCTGAAAATCCTCATCCTCCTAAGTTTGCAGTTAGTCAGTTGGCTCTTCATGTTGGACAATGGTAAGGTGCACTAATCGTAAACTGTGGATCTCAAAAACTCCATATAATATAACATAAGTAGCCTTGATGCCTGATACAATGAGGCTGATCCTGATATCCATGTGAGTACTAAGATGATGATCTCCAGACTCAGGTTCTCAATATCTCTTATAGGGAGTTGGCTCCCCACTTTCTCTATGTCTGCAACACAGTAGGTGGAAATGTACTCCTCCATAGTCCTCCCACCTCCAACCCCTTGTCCCTTGATATTTACCATATTTCCTCGACAAGACAACCCTATGATAAACTAGATATCATCCACCTCAATTCTCAATGCTCTCCCATCGAGATTGAAGGCCTCGGTCTCTAGATCCAATTAGTTTATCAATGTTTGGAGAAACCTCACTTGGGCCCTAATTCCTTTTATGGACAATTTTTTTATAGATCCCACATATTTTCAAATATTTTTGGGCCCTCATATCTCTTTCTACTACAACATCAACCTCTTCATGCTCTTGCCCTCTCCATTCTATCACCATCCTGCAAAGGAAACATGAAATTTTGAGTCACATTTTATTAGAAACTTGTTCACGGAGTTATACACAGGATACAATTATAAAATTCACGTATAGGGATCGATATACATGGGCATGATTCACTTTTCCCACATACATGGGGTCGTATACGCGGCTCGATGAACTATATTCTACGTACACCCTAGTTTCAACCTTACGACCTCTAAAACTAAAAAATTGAGCACTAAATCTAAAAATTAAACCATTGAAATGGAAGAGTACAAGATGAGCACTTACCTGGTCTAGATGGTTTCCAATTTCATTAACCGTATCTCTCAGAATTGTCATTGGAATATCATGGGTAAAATGGCCTCAAAAGCACTATGTGGGTGAAAAACTCAAATGCCATGGTAAAATTTCTTATTTTTACTATTTGTAGAATTTTTTTACCCACTTTATATAGTTTTTACCCTATCTTTCCTATTTTTGAGACCATATGGACTAATTGTGCAGTCTAAGACCTGGTTTGAAGTGTTTTGTTTCATTGTTTTTATGGATTTCCATCATTCTTCAGCTTGTTTGTGCCTCCAAAAGGTATATAACATCACTGGCATATAGGATAGGTTCTCACCTTGCTTTGCATTTTTGCATTGTCCTATGACCATTATTCATATGCCCTAGGTATGAACCCATTTTTTAGATACACAGAACCTTCCCGCTGTCATTAGAAGTGTCATTATTAAGTGGTAGAGAATTACCAAACATGGACGCCCTAGTTAGAATGCTTTTTCTAGTCGGTGCCCATGCAAAAGTTATTCCATAGGTCTAGGAGTCCCTTATAGTCCTGATATGACTTTGTGCTCGAACCTCATTAATCTTACTCAATCTCATTCTCACCACTTCCTACTTGGACTCTCGCGAAGTCTTAGTTAAGTTCTTTTTGGACTCCTTAAAAAATGAAAATATTTCCTAGTGAACTTGTCTCTTTCACACTCGTTAAATGAATTTGAAAGGACATCTATTTAGGTATAAGTTTACCCCTTTTCCGGAAACAAAATAGACTAATTATGAAAAATGAATATTGTAGCCACCATTGGCCAGAAGAGTTCTTGGCTAGAAGAGTTCTCCTTGGTATTGTTTTATACTTTTTCGGGCCTAGGAGACTAATATTACGAAAAATGACACTTTTGGAGTTAATTTGTGATTGAATCCCATTATCCTTCTTGCATTATTGAGCCTAGTGTCGGCTCCCACTTTCTCATTATAAGCCTATTTCCCCAACAATTATCAACATTAGCCATGCAGTGCATTCCATATATCCTTTGCATCCTGACACCCTTTACTCGAAGAGGAAACATCCCCCAAAGTATCCATGTCCCACATGTGTTCCCTTGCATTGAGCATAAGTATGTTCCACTGCTTGGAACTAGTTTCTTACTCATGACAATTGTTTTCTCTCTTGTATCATAATATTTATTTTACTATGAAAAAGAAAAAAAAAAGGTCGAGAAAAGAATATTATCTTCTATCAACAACAATCATGTTGCCTTTGAGCAGACCACAAATTATTGAATCAATTTCATCCAAGGTTTGGGTTTAGCATGGCCTTAGGAAGATAAATTCGTTACTTAGAGTCTACTCCTCTGACTGGTTATTCTTCTAGTCCCTATGGAGATTTTGTTGATGCCTCCTACATCACAAAATTTTGTCAATGATCAGTGTTAAATCTATGTTTCATGGGTTATCCATCCATCTCATTCTCTTGTTTAAAGGAAGTCTAAGCATGTGTCGACCATTCCTCAAAACGCTTGAATTTTCATGTCGGACATCCCCTTACAAGTGAATTTTACAATCAAATGAATTTATTGTCCTACCTTGTACCCTGGGCCTACTTTCATCATTGGTAGGTGACTTTGAACCCAACAGTTAACATCTTTCCATCGTTTGTTGTCTGGGGGTTTTCCCTTGCGTTCGACGACAAAAAATATATTCACACATTGGGATTCATGCGTCATATTGGATTCCATTAGACCCTATTGGTGGTTTCCACACTTTTGTCAGAAGTTTTCATTATTGGTTGCTAGTCAGAGGGTCTCTTTCGTGTACTACTTGAATCTAGTGCCTACGAGAGACACACATGGTCATTGGTTCATGAACATATTATTCGTCCAAGTTCTTCCTAATCATCAAGATATTTCTTTGTACCTCACACTGGATTATGAGAGATGCCTTAATGTTCTCCTTTTAGCGGGTCTCATTCCATCGAATTCAGCTCATCTATTCTGAAATCGATATCTAGAGTCATAAGAGTACCTAGAGGCTTGGAGTCATTAGTGGTGGGTTCTCCCACCATCGACAACTAGGAATACATTAATATCTCATGATCAAAGGATTCTTGAAGTGTTCGATCTCAATACCTTTATTCACACTTTTTGAATGTGCTCGATGCCTTGATACCTACTTTCATTAATATCGGTGGGTTGTCACACGTTTTTTAATGATATACCTCAATGACCCATAATCAAACGAAGTCTCATTGTGTTCGAATTCAGCTCCTTTATTCACATAATGTAGACTTGCCCCTTCGGTGAATAGTGTAGAAGACCTTAAGTTCATAGTAGCAACATCTCATATCTTCTACCGTCTTTCATCAGATTAATACCTATATGACTTCAGTGATCATGGAATATTATATTGTACTCGATTGTATACATATATCTTCATTTAATTTTGAGACCGTACTCCACTGTTTCTTGTTCGTGACTATGACAACTTATGGAGTATGTCTACTTCATGTTTCCTATTCATGGCCATGAACAACTATTTTTTATATATCCACATGGATCTGCAGTGTAATCAGGATTGGAAGCCATGTGTACAGAATCAATATGAGTTGTCTCACGAGTGACTGGTTCTTCCAGCTGGGTCCTCACTACTCCACTTACAGGAATTATAATGTATTTCAGCCACCACGATTTCTCCTCTGACCTCACACATTAGGGGGCATATATTATAGATTTTTTTTCCACACTCCGTGCATCTTTCTTTGATGGTCGTCCCTTTCCCTCTACAGACTCAAATTCCCCTTTTACTCATTCCAAAGTAAAAAATTCAAAATTTTGTATATATACGTGGGCCACTATTATACAACTTGCGTATATGCATGTTTCTCCATTACACTTGCATACATCGGGTTTTTTTTCTCAAAAATTAAAAAATATGTTGGGTTTCCATGCCAAGTCATGAGATATATGATCCTTGACCTTCTATATACTGGAAACGCTCTGAATCGACTCTTCAATTCCATTTGAAGGCTATAAATTGAGCCATATACAAGCCTTGAAGACATCCATCATTGAGAGAAAATACAGTCTAGAGAAATTTCACCTCATATTGAGTCTATATCTCTTTGTCCTTGAAAGTATGAACTTATTTTGTGTTCATCCCCCAAGCTCTTCCTATATTGAGAAGGAGAAACTCAATTACTCCTACCACTTGTGAGATTTCCTTTGTGGAGGATTGAAGTGGTGAAGGCCTAGGTGGAGGGACTTAGTTTCTCAGTTCCGATATGTTCCATTACAAAAGTTTGTCACCTATTTACTTCTGTTGATTACATTAATAGAAATACTCTTTTCTTGTCCAATTATATGTTGCAAATATTTATATTACTTTCCATGGTCATATTTGTTATACATGTTAGGGATTATGCTAGTTTATATGCTAACATTTCATATAAATTCCATATGCTTGTGCATCTTGAATGTGGAGGACAAGTTGTAGGTAGCAAGTGTTGGATCATGAGCTCAACTGTGGTCTTCATCGAATGTCTGGATGAGGTAAGCTCCTAGCCTTTCTTTTTTGTTAGCATTTCTATTTATCTATCATACTTGAGACTAGAGTTGATTTCTGGGTGTCATTCCGTATGTTGTGGTTTACCCCTAGCCATAGAGATATTTTCCTCGTAACAAGGTATTAGAGGTTACAATGCTAGAGTGGTTAGGGTTTAAATGGGTTAGGCATTATATGTTATAAAAAATAAGTGTTACAAGGGATTTCTCTAAGGAATTAAATATTCCTTAGAGGGGTTAGAAATTATAGAGAATAGTTTTAAATGGTATTAGAATTATATGTGAAGGTTTAGGAGAAATTTTAATGAATATCACCCTAAAATATTAGGGATTAGTAATGATATTGTTGTAATGTTTAGGGTTTATAGGTTTTAGAGATTAATGAATAAGGGTTATAATAGTTTGGGGTGATAGTTGTTAGAATTTAAAATGTAGGGGTAAATAGAAAAGGGGAGATGGGGATGATAACTATAAGGATTCAAATCTAGAGAGGTTATGAATTTTACATGTTGATATAAAGAGGGGTTATTTAATATAGTTGTTAAGGGTTTTAGAGATTAAAGGTGAAATATTTTAGGTGTAATAGGGGATATATGGGTTAAGGGTTATAATATTTATGGATTGAGGATTTTAATTATTATAGAGGTTAGTTTTTATTGGCTTAAAATTTATGGGGTAAATTCTATATGGCTTATTGGTTATAGAAATTAGAAGTTATAAAAGTTACATAGTTTAAGGGTTATAAAACTTGTAGGGATTAAGGTTATAGCAGTTAAGAGCTAACATTTGTGTGTACTATATCGAAATTGCTTATTATCTCTTATTTATATGACGAGTGATAGATTTTATAGGAATTATTGTTATAAAATTATAGTTTCTCAAGTCTAAGGCTTTTGTAATTTATGCCAACGTATGACGGTTCTTTGAGAACCTTATTAGGAGTTATAGGAGTTAGGGGCTCTAAGATTAATTGTTGATACATGTGATAACGTATATGGCCTAAAATACTTAAGGGTTATAGGGGTTATTGGTTTAGGGATGATATAGCTAGATGTAAAAGAGGGAGGGGATAATGATGAGTCGGGTTATAATTAGTTATAATTAGTAGGGGAAATAAGAATTAGTGGGTGTGGTTTATATAATAAAATAGTTATTTGGGTTAGGTGTAACTAGGTAAATATGGGTTAGAAATGAGGGCTTATAAGGGTTATAGTGGTCATTACTTATATGCATTATGGGTTATAGTTGTTATGAGTTATAAGAGTTATATTTCAAAAACATTAGGAATGTACGAATTGGGGGTCATATGATTATAATGATTAAGGGTGATATGGTTATAGGATTTCAAATTTATATAATTATAGGGGTTTGGGGTTAGGGTTATCAAAATAAATGATGTTGAGGATTGATATAGGGATTATATGGATTAATAGTCAATCATTATTTATCATGGGTTTGTGGTTATCATGGTCTATGGTTAGTTGTTGAGGATTATAGGGGTTAGGGAATACAAGCATGAAGGGTTATATGCATTATAGGTTAGTGGTGATATGAGTTCTAAGTGTTAGGTATTTTATGGGTTTCTTAGGGTTGTCAAATAAGGATTATGGGTTACATTTAGTGATTATTTATTTTATGGGTTTCTTGAGGAAAATGTATGCAGAGTGTGTTTTGGGGAAACTTGTTAACTATTTTCATCACTTAGAATTCCATGATGCTTATTTGGATATTCCACATAATTGACCCAATGCAAGGAACCAAGATGGAAACTAACTTGTTGGGTTCGTTTTTCCACTTGGGTGAGAAAAACGAGGTCCCTTAACTATCTATTTAGTCCAACAAGAAAACACAATAGTTTTTTAGTTGCTTAGTGGCTCAACTAAATTAGAAAAAAAGAAACAAATAACAAAGAAATAAAACTAAACTAAGCATGTAACAACTAAAATTGATGCAAGAAAGAGACACATGGAATAACTACCAAATGAGACTGGTCTTTGAATTGATAACACCTAGGAGAAATATGGGAACTTATGAGTCCGCTATTCCTCCTTGTGAAGGCTCTTGAGTCCCCAAATACAAAGATTTTTCTCTTATAACAATGGATGAAAATGAAAATACAATGGTGAAGAATTGATAGTTGAACTTATAAAGAGGAGAGAGTTGAAACACTTGCTATGAATGCTCAAATATTTCTAGGAGAAAGATGGATTCTCAAAGACAAATTGAACATCATAAAAATACTCAAATTGATTCTTCTTCTTTGCATACAATGGCCCTCTATTTATAGGAGGATGCCAAGATTTTTCCAAGCTAGTTTCAAATGTGAATGGGAGGCCTTTGAAGGTACCTCATATCCCTTTCAGTGATCCCAAGGTAGAATTTGGGGGATATTTTGGGTATGAGGGAGGTACACTCCATCCCAGAAGTGGTTGAGGCCCGACTAAAATCATTAATGCATCGTTTCTGCATCCGCATGGGTTTTGCAATTTTCATTCATGAGGGCCACACACTGTGCATGTTGTATGCCTTGTTAGTCCCCGTAGATGTGTGTGTGATGATTGTGTTGAATATTCATGCAACTTTAGACCAATTTTTATAGTTTTTTGATTATCTTTCCAAACTAAGTGCAATCCTTCCATAATTATTGGTAGTATGTTGTGCTTGTGTTGACTATTTCTTCATCCATTGGCTATGTTTTTGGTGAACAATTTTTTGGTAATAACATATGCCCCCTAATGTATGAGGTTAGGAGTATACATATAGATGAAATACATCATCATTTCTTTTGGTGATGATGTCATTGTAGAAAAGCATGAGAGAACTTTGTAGTACTGAGGGATGGCGAGAGAAATTCATTGGGGGTAGAGGGGACAAAATTATATGTAAAAGGTATTCTCCATAAAATAAAATGTTTGTACAAATGAAGTGGGAATGACCCATGATAATTTCATGAATCCATAAAATGATAACAATGATTGATACTGTTGGTGAAGTAGATATGTAAAACACCCTTGGGGACGCTATAAACAACAGATGACGGTTCAGATGACTGAAATGGATTTGAATCGATAGGTGAACAACTTAGAGGCATCGATGGCCCATAAAATTCATATGTACTTTACTGCTACTGTAAACTGAAATGGTCACATAGTAAGACCCACCGTAACATGAAACTTGGTTGGTGTTGAATGTTATAGAGGTCAACGACATCATAAAGAAATGATGACTCTTTTTGTGTCATCCGAGGATACTCACTAATGGTTGAAAGAGAGCCAAGATACTTCCACCTTCTTGGAACCTTGTGTTGATATCAATAGGGGAGGAGGTGCGACTACAAGAAGAAAAGAGCTTCTTAACATCAATTGATCAAAATGGTGTCAGAAACTGTATTGGTAAAGGTGAATGGGATGATAATCATGAATGATGTCTGGAATATACAGAATTAAAGAACTACCCTTGGTTGGGGGGTGTTGATGGATGGAAGTAACCGTAAAAGACAATCTGGTGCGAGGGGGACAACAAGATATGGGATAAAATTGTGTTGAATGAGTGAGACTGCAAGGAGATGTAAAATAGGTCAAAATATAGCGATGTGGGACATGGGTGTCTATAATGGTTATACATTAGGCCATGGTACAAATATATTGTAGAGGTGGTGATGAAAGTGAAATTCCCCAACCAAGGGTGACATGGGTTGTTGTGTGCCAAGGAAAAAAGTCGTCGGTTGCGACAAATTTCTTTTATTGTACCTGCTAAAATTTGAAATGTGCTTTATATAATTACCAAATGAATAAAGAATGATTGAGTAGAAAGTACACATATAGAAACAGGTGCCCCGGTGAAGTATGGATTGGGATTCTTGGGCAGTAAGTATTTGGGATTTAATGATGAAGGGTGGGGTCCCCATGGGTGGGTTTCTGTACGAGGTAGATCAATGGAGGATGAACTTGCATATGGAAAATTGATGTTGGAGGATATGGAGAGTTAATGATAATTGTTGGGCATGGGTATGGATTAAGAAATAAAGCAAAGAAAAAGAAAAAGAAAAGATGAAGTGCGAACTGCGCAGAAGGTACATTGACTGAGATTGGGTTGAAGTGGTTAAAGAAGTAGAAAAGAAGGAGTGAAGCAAGGGAAAACAAGCCATTGGAAGAGAAGATAGAGGATGAAATATCATAAAGGAAGATGGATCGTGGAAAACTCAACAAGTGGAAGAATATTCCTACAAGTGCTTTGGAGCACCTCATGGAAAAGATGCAAAGACAGGCTGGCGAAGCTCAGGAAAACGTGGGTCAAAGAGGACCTAGGGTTTTAGACACCTAGGGTTTTGGATCTAGGGTCTTGACACCTAGACTTTGTAATGTAATGTATAAATAAAGGTCTAGAGGACCTAGGATGGGTTGGTGCTAAGTTGGTTGAGAGTTGGTTGTTCTTTGTTATTGTGGATAATCATTGGGGTTGATACTATTGTGTATTGTGTGAGAGAGAAGTGTTGTGTGCGAGAACATTCTATATTTTAAGATCTTCATATGGGTGTGAAGATCAACCTTGTAGTTGGGTGCGCAGGGAGGGGAGAGAGATAAAGAGAGAGAGATCTGCAAGCTAAGAGTGCAGATAAAACTGTATGTTTTCACATAATATATCAAGAAACGTAGTTCTGTGGACGTATCCCTAGGGAGAGGGTGAACCACGTATATCTTGTTGTTATGTGAGATTGGTGTTGTGTTCGTTTACCTTTTGTTATTTTGTTATTGCATCATAGGGTTATATCTGAGATATAACTATGCAAAGTGGGTTTAAGTTGGTAATTGATATCTAGATTATGTGTTTCTATTGTTTTAGATCCACTTTGTATTTCCTTTGGTTGTATACACCTATGTCCTGCAACCCCCTATTTCTACTTCAGGTGAGATTGAATCTACTTCGAAGGTGTTGCCGAAAGGGCTAGTAGTTAGGGCTTGTTGGTGCACTCTTAGAGCTGAACCCTGGGTCTACCCCTGTGCCAACAAATGGTTTTGTTACCAGGATCAAGATCTTCTTGAGGGAATGTCAAGGTGGTTTCCATCGAAGACAAAGATTCAGAAGTGGATAGAGGAACAAGAAAAGGACTTCGCTGAGGCTCAAAATAAGAACCCTAATCTTACCACAGAGGATTGGTTAGGAAGGTATATCTTTACTGATATACACGAGATTTTCTTTGGAGGAATTCATAAGGAGCTATATGAGTGTTTATCCATATTAGAAGATACCCAGTTCAAGATCAGATCTAGACCACTTGTGGTTTGGATATCAACACTGATCAAGAAGGTTAAGAGATTCGATAACGCCATGTCAAGAGAATTAGATCACTGGTTTGATAGCACCATTAGAGGGTACATTACTGAGTTGGATATTGATATAATAGAGTCATATAGACAAGCATAGAGATATTTCTTTAAGGTTCCTAGAAGAAATTTTTTACACTTTTTGAAGTTGAACATCAAGATTCTATTGCATGAGAAGAACATCTTCAAGATACAGTAGTTGGTCAGATCGAAAGGCTAATGTTCAAGAATTCAGACAGCGACAGCGACACAGAGGTTGGACATACACGCAGTGGGAGATCATTCAGAGAAGTTCCTCTGGTGAACCTATTTGAGAAGGTTCACGAGCCACTGGCACAGGATGAAGGGTTCTACAGTGGAGAAGAAGAAGATCTGTTGAACGAGGATCATTCAGAGTCTGCTAGAGTAGAGGAAGGGAAGATTGAAGAACTTCGTCGAGAAGAATAAGAAACTTCAGGAACTGCACCGACTATCAAAGTAAGTACTACTACTCCCCCTGTTGTTTTAGCAACATTAAGTAACCAGAGTAGTCAGAGTTACCAGAGCACTGTTACCAACAGTTCAATGCATACTCAGTTAGGAAACCTAGGAAGATCTATGGTAGATGAAATGAGGCTACCTATCTTTAGAGGAGATGAATTTGAAGATCCTGATCAACACTGGTTTTAATGTGAATCTATGTGGAGTACTAAGAATGTTAGTGACAAAGCAACTAAGAGAGATCAGTTTAGTACTGTTATCACTCTGTAATTTTGCCCAAGGCTGAAAAGGCAATCACAGAGGCAACATCAGAACCGCTTCAAGTCTTGGATCTATCCCTCCAAGACTCAGAGAGGGATCTCTCTGTATGATGTAGCTTTGTTTAAAAATGATATTAGGCTAGGTAATGAGAATAGTGGGTTTTGTTGTAAAGGGTTTTTAAAGTGGCTGGGACAACTTACACATCCATTGGGCTATGGGATCTGCAATTAATCAAATCTGAGAGACAACCAGAAATGACAAAGAAAAAACCTTCACAAGGCAAGATAACACATTCACTGGATCTTTAATAGTTTAAGTGATGGACAGAGGAAAAGAAAAGGGAAACAACTCCAACTAACAAGCACTTAAGAATCTCTTAGCTGAAGATATTTAGAGGATGAACATTAAAATCTGTAGAATCGGAAGCAGGGTATCAGGGATAAATCCTACAANATAACGCTATTCATAAAGATTATATTTAGATAACAAAGTGATTACAGAGCGAGAATACATTTAACTTGGAAAATACATCACCAATAAACATGCACAGGAATCCTGTAAAGAGCCTCTTTCATTAATGGCAGATCAAAAATGTTACAGCTCGGTAGCCTCCAGGGCGTAAAGATCCAACCAAATTACATTAAAATCATAGAAATAAATAATATAGCTCTTGTCCTCAAGTTTTGAGAGTCGGTTCAACCGTCTCGGCCGAAAATAGCCACCATTCCCACCAAATTTGGAGTTTGTTGCCATAAAAAATGGATCGTTTCACTGCGAAACATGGGTCCGTTCAGACGTGATTTTATCCTCAATGGTGACACCTGGGAGAAAACTGAAGGAGGTTATTTTATATGGGCATGTTCTGGACAAAAACCTCCTTCGGTTTCGCAAAATTCATCTCCAGCTGGCGGTGGCAGCTCCTGCAAAATCGGGACTGAAACGGAAAATGACAAATCTTGAAAAATAGGCCTCAAAGATGCCTTCGACCTGCTCTGCTCGTAACTCCGTTGCAAAAACCGAAAAAAGGGTTTTGTTCCTCATCCTGTGCTGACCAAAAAACCTCTCTCAGATTTTTAAAATTCGTCTCCGTTTGCTCAGGATCTCCGTCGGAAGAAGACAAGGTAAAAATGGGCGAAAATGATAAAAGTGTGCA
>JASDQU010306069.1:159591-171121 GCA_032191745.1 Picea mariana | reverse complement strand
CAAGGGGGAGAGGATGCAGCGGATGAAGGATGCAGAAGGTGATGGAGGACTGAGCGACAAGAGTGGAGGGAGGAAACAGAATCACCTGAGCTATACTTCGTCACCCGGAGAGATGCCAAATAGATACATATTAGTCAGAAGACTGATTCCCATAATTTATGGGGTGATAACAAGTACTACCTTGAGAGACCGTGCACTGATATGGTACATGAAGTTTGTTACTGGAGTTGCACAACCTATACCACTAAATGAGACCAAGACTGTGTTGAGGAAAAAATTCAAGAAACCCAAGTCGGATTCACAGTGCATTACAGAACTGAAAGAAATCAAGCAGAAAGTAGCTGAACCTATTTGGGAGTTTGATCAGAAGTTTAAGACCTTGATAGGCTGATTGCGTTTTCAGATTCCAGATGAGAAAAAAAAGGAATGGTTCATTGCTGCGCTCTTACCACACATCGGGGTTCATCTGATGCAACATAAGGTTTCTTCACAGGCCGAGGCATTGGAGATCGACATGAAACTAGAATAATCCCCTATGGGAGAATCCAACTCAGGTATGAGTCAAATTTTGAGTCAGCTAACTAGTTTATCTTTGTAGGTCGAAGATATGAAGAAAGACAAGGGAAAAGATATAAGATAATACATCTGGTGTATCATATGAAAATCAGAGGGCCGTGATAAGAAACACTGTCCTCTATTTCATGAGTACTTGGCCTCTGGAGCTCCAAGCCCTTTGAAGCAGGTTACTCTACCTTGGTGCGAGGTATGTAGAAATAGGCATCATGCTCGTGAATGCTATTACATGAAAAAATATGTTCAGACACCTACAAACCTCTGCTGCACATTTTGTAAATCTATGGGGCACGATGAGAAGGAATGTAGGGATTACGATATCTTGCATGAAAGATCAAGAGACACATATCGAATTCAAGGCAAAGTACAACGGGAAGGAAATGCTATGTAGTTTAACTCTCCAGGAAGAGGAAACTTCAACCCTTGCGGTGGATTCAGAGGAATAGGACGAGGTGGAGGCATGGGTCGAGGTCGAGGTCAGATCATTTGTTATAACTGTGCACATCAAGGACACTTGGAAAGGGACTGTCAGAACCCTTGTACCACTTGCAGTTACTGCAACTCATTTGAACATGTTATCGAAGATTTCCCTGTGTTGTTATCCAAGCTTCAGGAGAGATGAGGAGGAAACCAAAAAGTACAATTAATATCAGCAGAACCTTGCGGAGAGGATCCTAGAGTCGCTTTTATCACTAGAGGAGGCACTGCTACAAGCGAAGATAGAGTGACCCCAGGGAAGACTTCAGAAGAATCTAGGGTCAGAAGAGCTGCATAGAAGACACAAGAGTTTGATCCGAGGAAAGAAAAATAGACGTTTGGAGAAGCAAGAAGAGAATTTGGAGGAGATCAAGCTTCTTCTTCAAAGGCACAACCAGAAGTGAGAAAATGTAGGATACGCTAACATTCGATCATTCTACATCACCGTGAGAAGGAAAAGAGGTAAGCAAGCTTGTTAGTTTTTTGTATACGTTCATTGATTTGATTAAGGATGAAAGATCCATACAAGAACTACAACACTTGATCCGACAGTTTGAGCCAGGCAAGGTAGACCCTCTGCTGAATAGAGAAGTACATCAAGTATCTAGAAAGAGAAGGACAAATAAGGAACTACACCTGAATGCACAAATTGGAGACCATGACATAGATTACGTGGTCCTCAACTTACGGTCATAAGTCAATGTTATGACGAAGCAGACCTGGGAACTAATGGGAAAGCCTAAGTTGATCTATTCCCCTATTAGGCTTAGGATGATAATCAATAGGCAATAAGCCCCTTTGGGATACTGGAGCATGTCCCTATGGAAATCGAAAGGGTAAGGACATTTTTGGATTTCAAGGTGATTGAGATAGTTGATGATAGATGTCCTCATCTTGCGCCGTTAGGAATTGATTGGGCTTTCAATAATTCTACTGTGGTTGACTTAAATAAAAGAAGAATGAAATTTGAAGGTGATGGCCTTAGGGTCATTGCACCTTTGGATCCTAATGAAGGTCACAGATACATAGAGCCCATCAGATAAGAAGACAACGCATACGAGCTAGAGAATAGATATAAATTGACAACAAGACAACAAGATTACATTAATCCTACAATAGATGGGAATTTAAGCTGGCGAAGTGACAACGCATGTTCATTAGATTCAGAAGAAGAACTAGAGAACTGGTGGAACAAAATGTATAAAGTTTCTGCGTGGAGGTGTGCTAGCTTGACCAGGGAAGTTTGATGGATTGGCACAAAAGTAAGCAATATGCCCACATTTCATGGTTTAAATCATTTAGAAACTTTATTACTAGAATTTGAAGAAATTTCACCAGTAAAAAAATGATTGTTGGCACTGGATGAAGCTTTAAAAGCAACGCCAAAAATATGGTGGGGAACACACAAGAAGAACATCGTGGACTGGGTGCAATGTCGCACTTTGATGACAATGTGCTTTTCAGAACAAACCGAAGGGTGCGAAGTTAGATACATAGGTCAAAGATGTCTGAAGATCCATGTGCGAAGTTGTGAGGAACCCTGGAGAAACATTCCTCAAGATCAATGGGTGCATAAATTCATTAACACTTTGGATACAGCACCTATCAATTGGTATATACATGCAGAACTGCGCCTCACCACTGCAGATTGGCAAGGGATGACTCATCATTTTGTAGCCACATTTTTATTTGAAATTCAGTACCCTATAATAGATCAAGCCTTACAAGTTATGAGACAAAACGTATTTGAGGAGGCACCTAACCTCCCTCTGGAGCAAGAAGAGGATGAATGGACTACACCTCTAAAGATATTGCAAGGATGTTACAATATCAAAGCTGATGAAGATGATGATCCTAGGAATGTGAACATCGCAGAAACATAAGGATAGAGAGAAATAGAAGGACCAGGAGTCGAACTACCTTTTATTGGACAACCAATCAAAATCAAGAAAGTTAACATTGGAACAGAGCAAGCACCTAAGCTCGCAAACGTTGGAGATTATTGGGAGGATGCCACTATTGATAAGATCACAGAACTATTGCATGAATATCATGACTTGTTTCCAACCAAGTTCACTAATATGAAGGGCATTAAAGGGCCCATGGGAGAGATGAATATCCCCTTGAAACCAGATGCAAGGCCATTCAAGCAGAGACCCTACAGATTGAATCCCAAATATAAGAAGAAATTCAGGATTGAATTAGACAGAATGTTGGAAGCAAGAATCATAGAACCTGTTGAAGAATCAAAATGGATTATTCCTATTGTGGTTCAAGATAAGAACACAGGAGAGATGAGAATCTGTGTAGACTTGAGGAAACTGAACAATGCATGTTTACATGATCCATTCCCTACATTGTTTACTGACGAAGTGTTAGATAATGTGGGAGGACAAGAAGTTTACTCCTTCACAGATGGATGTTCGGGTTATCACTAGATCAGGATTGCCAAGGAAGATCCCCATAATACCACATTTGCAACATAATGGGGTTCCTACCAATACACAATGATGCATTTTGGATTGAAGAATGCACCAGCCATCTTTTCTAGGGTGGTGGTCGAAGCATTAAGGGAATTTCTACATAAATTTATGGAAGCATATTTTGATGATTGGATTGTTTTTAGCTTATTGCAAAATCATATTGAATGTTTAAGACTAATGCTGGATAAGTGCAGACAATGTCAGATTGACCTGAACCTGAAGAAGTGCTTCTTTTCACCCTTTGGCATGTTTCTCTACCATATTGTGTGTAAGCAGGGGTTGTTGGTAGATCTGTCCAAGATTGCCATTATTGTTGATTTACCTCCTCCTACTTCAGTAAGACAACTGCATACTGTGCTGGGAAATACTGGATACTACAGAAAGTTCATTAAGGGATATGCACAGATTACAACACCCATGGATAAGTTGTAGAAGAAATATTGTCAGTTTCAATGGATAGAAGAATTCCAGCAGAGCTTTGACACACTGAAACAGAAAATGGTCACTGCATCTATTCTGGTTTTCCCAGATTGGAGTAAGGAATTTCATGTGCATGTCAATGCATCCTCTATTGCATTGGGAGCAGTGTTAGCATAGTGAGGAGAAGGAGATATTGACCACCTGTTATCCTTTGATAGCAGAAAGCTTTCAATAGATGAGATAAATTACACTACCACTAAGAGGGAAGGTTTAGCCATGGTGTATGCGTTGCAGAAGTTTCGTCACTACTTGTTGGGAGGACACTTTAAAATGTTCACTGATGACTCTGCATTGAAATACCTAGTCAACAAGCCAATGTTGGGGGGAAGAATATGCAGATGGATTTTGTTATTCGAGGAATATTATTTTGAGATCATGGTCAAGATAGGGAGAATGAATAAGGGACCTGACCACTTGTCTAGGTTAGAGCATGGAGAGGAACCTACTAGTCTAGAGGATAAACTACCCGATGCACATTTGTTATCCATCAAAAAGGTCGATGATCACTTCATCGAGATAGTCCAGTTCCTGTCAATAGGAATGGCACCTCATGAATATATAATTATCTAGAAGAAACAACTGGTAGTTCACACTATGGATTTTTCACTTATAGCTGGACAACTATACAAGATGGGACCTGATGATATTTTAAGGATATGAGTTATGGAGGTAGAGATACCACTGATTCTGGCAGAGGCACATGAGGGAATCACATGAGGACACTATGCAGGAAAAGAAACATCACAGAAGGTTCTCAAAGTTGGCCTTTGGTGGTCCACTTTGCATAGAGACGCTAAGGAAGACTACATAGCCTACGATGTATGCCAAAGAGTTGGGAATTATTATAGAAGAGATGAGATGCCTTTAGAAGCATAAATAACATTATAGGAATTTGAGAAATGGGCCATTGATTTTGTGGGACCTATCAACTCACCAGGAAAGCGCACAGGATCCAGATACATCATCACTGCAACAAAGTATTTGACAAGATAGGAAGAAGAAAGAGCATTCAAGGACTATAGTGAAACTACAACTGCACGATTCATATTTGATGATATCATAACCAGGTTTGGATGTCCAAATATACTGATGAGTGATCAAGGCACAGATTTTATTAAAAATACTATTGAAGCCTTGACTCAGGAATTTGAAGTTCACCATCAGAAGAGCACTCCATACCATCCATAGGAAAATGGTACATTCGAAGCCTTCAATAAGATCTTGGAGACATACTGACAAATATTTGCAGTGTAAATAGGGATGATTGGGATTTGAGAGTACCCGCAGTATTATGGGCCTATAGAACCACTTGCAAGAAGCTGACAATGTAGACTCCCTTTAAGTTGGTCTATGGTCTAGAAGAAGTTGTACCTATGGAATACTTGGTTCCTGGTCTAATAATTGCATCCTTTACAGATATGGATGACACTCATGCTATTTAAGGGAGGCTCGCGCAGTTGGTCAAATTGGAGGAAGACAGGTTTATTGTAGGATTTCATTAGCAGGTACAAAAGGAATGAGAAAAGGTCTATCACGACAGACACATTAAGAAGAAGGCCTTTAATCCAGGATATCTGGTATTGATATATGACAACAAGTTCATGAAGCATACAGGGAAGTTCATGACACATTGTCTTGGGCCATATGAGGTTGCCTATGTTACAGAAGGAAGAGCTACACAATTGAAGACTTTGAAGGGAGAATGGAAGGAAGGTTTGGTAAATGGGAGCCGGTTGAAATTGTACTATGACAACCAGCTGCCTCATAGCTCTCAGTAAAATCAGAAAGAGAAGGGTATAGGTGCCAGGTGCAGTTGAAAATGGGTACTAGACACAGAAAATAAAGTCTGCACATGGTGAGGAAGGATAGAGCAGAAAGCACAGGCTGCACTGCACAGTCTAAGGTCGAAGTAAAACAGAAGAATCAAATCTACAGTGCCTCGGGATGAGTCACAAGTGAGTGTTGGGGGCCTATTGGGCCTGGGTATAGATTAAGAAAGAAATCAAAGAAAAAGGAAAAGAAAAGACGAAGTGTGAACTGCGAAGAAGGTACATTGACTGAGATTGGGTCGAAGTGTTTAAAGAAGCAGAAAAGAAGGAGTGAAGTAAGGGAAAACAAGCCATTGGATGAAAATATCGAGGATGACAGATCATCAAGGAAGATGGATTGTGGAAAACTCAACAAGAGGAAGAAGATGTCAATGAGTGCTTTGGAACACCTCGTGGAAAAGATGGAAAGATAAGCTGGTGAAGCCCGGGAAAATGTGGGTCAAAGAGGACCTAGGGTTTTGGATCTAGGGTTTTGACACCTAGACTTTGTCATGTAATGTATAAATAAAGGTCTAGAGGACCTGGGATGGGCTGGTGCTAAGTTGGTTGATATTTTGTTGTTCATTGTTATTGTGGATAATCATTGGGGTTTATACAATTGTGTATTGTGTGAGAGATAAGTGTTGTGTGCGAGAGCATTTTGTATTGTAAGATTTTCAGTTGGGTGTAAAGATCAACCCTGCAGCTGGGTGTGTAGGGAGGGGAGAGAGAGAAAGAGAGAGAGATCTTCAAGCTACAAGTGCAGATAGAACTGTATGTTTTCACATAATATATCAAGAAACACAGTTCTGTGGACGTAGCCCTAGGGAGAGGGTGAACCACATATATCTTGTTGTTCTGTGGGATTGGTGTTGTGTTATTTTACCTTATGTTATTATGTTATTTCATCATAGGGTTAGATCTGAGATATAAATGTGTGAAGTGGGTTTAAGTTGGTAATTAATATCTAGTTGTTGTGTTGCTATTTTTTTAGATCCACTTTGTATTTCCTCTTGTTGTAGATACCTGTGTCCTGCAACCCCCTATTGCTACTTCAGGTGAGACTGCATCTGCTTTGCAGGTGTTGCCGAAAGGGCTAGTAGTTAGGGCTTGTTGGTGCGCTGATAGAGCTGAACCCTAGGTCTTCCCCTGTGCCAACAATAATGCAAAGGCGCATTTAATGTAACCAAGAACATGACCCTGACTCCATAATGGGGTGATTATTATGACGATATGGAAGAAATATGAGGTTCTTACTCTGGGGTGTAACACTACTAGGACTCCCGATCCTAGTGAATATAAAAACTTGAGTGTCAATATGCCAAGGGGTAAATATATGTGGGACAACTCATGGGGGTGAGAATGTTACCGGTTGATAGTACCTGAAGGCAATGGAGGTGATGGTACCATAGAGCCAGGTGTGGGGATCCTAAGGATAAATGTCAAGGGGTGTGACTGGGATATGCAGTTGTTTTCAAAGGGTGTGAGTGAATGCTAGTTTTGAACATATACCTGAAGGGGCCATAGGATGGCCAATACTAAATGGGTTGTATATTTTTGTACCAATTACCTGCACACACAAACATCAAATACCCTAAGTGAAAAATATATTATGATAAAGAACACATGAAATTTATTTGATATAAGTGATAGTGAGCAAGCATACCTGAGCTTTTGACATTGGTGGGAAAAATGGTCCCTTGATGAAAATTTTGGGTTCCCCTGGAAGGAGGCCAAGGAACAATGAGCTCCTAGAATATTTAATCCCTAAAGGAGGGTATGGTATGATGAGTTCCTGGAAAAAGTCACTCCCTAAGGGAGGGCAGGGAACCATGTGTTCATGAAAAAGGAACTCCTTAAAGGAGGTCGTGGAACAATGAGTTCCTAGAAAAAGGCACTCCTTGAAGGAGGTAAGGGAACCATGGGTTCCCAAACAAGGCCCTCCCTAATGGAGGCCGACAAACGATGGGTTATTTAAAAAGGAACTCCTTGAAGAAGGCCATGGAACAATGAGTTCTTGGACAATGCACTCCCTGAAGGAGGACATAGAACCATGGGTTACCAAAAAAGGCACTCCCTAAGGGAGGCTATGAAACAATGGGTTCCTAAGAAAGGCACTCCCTCAAGTAGGCCAAGGAACCATGGGTTCCTGAAAAAGGAACTCCCTAAGGGAGGCCATGGAACAATGGGTTCCTAAGAAAGAAACTCCCTAAAGGAGGTTAGGGAACCATGGGTTCCCGAAAAAGGCACTCCCTAAGAGAGACCATGGAACAATGGGTTCCTGAGAAAGGAACTCCCTGAAGGAGGTCAGGGAACCATTGCATTCCCAAAAAATGAAATCCCTAAGGGAGGCCACAGAATAATGGGTTACTGGTAAAGGAACTCCCTGAAGGACGTCAGGGAACCATGGTTTCCCGAAAAAGGCATTCCCTAAGGGAGGCCACGTAACAATGGATTCCTGAGAAGGGCACTCCCTCAAGGAGGTTGGGAAACCATGGGTTCTCGAACAAGGCACTCCCTAAGGGAGGCCCTGGAAAAATGGGTTCCTAAGAAAGGCAATCTATGAAGGAGGTCGGGGAACCATGGGTTCCTAAAAAAGGCACTCCCTAAGGGAGGCCATAGAAAAATGGGTTCTTGAAAAAGGAACTCCTTAAAGGAGTGCAGAGAACCATGGGTTCCTGAACAAGTCCCTCCCTAATGGAGGCCAATAAATGATGGGTTTCTAAAAAAGGAACTCCTTGAAGGAGGCCATGAAATAAACTAACAAGTGATTCGGTAAATGTGGACTATCTCAACAATGTTTTGAAAGATATTTGTAATCAATCAATGGTAATCATACACAAACAAGTAACAAGGTAAGTTGGTTTAGGGTTTTATCGATGTGGGGGAATAAAATAAAATGCATGTGTCCTAATAGACATATCTCCCTTCCTCTCAAAAATAAATGGGCCTTCTAAAAGCACTCAACAATGGGGCATGAATCCACTGGAAGAGGAGCTAGTGAAGGTGTGAATAATTAGTTATAATGAGGGGTGAAGGGTGCATATCCTGAAAGGCCTGGTGATATTTCCCAACAACCATTCAAAATATGATGAAGGTGTGATTCCATCCCACAACCGCCACCTAGGTAGATATAACCCAGAATTGGCCATTGATTTACCTCGATCAAGCATGACATTTAGATTTTTGGCCTCAGAAATAGGTCACAGGCTGGATACTTTCCAAGGATTGGGTGACCCAAGGAGGCATGCAGATAAAAACTGGACCTCCACCTTCAACCCTTCATGAGTGTCTCCCTTCCCTATGGTATTAAAATGCTTGAGTGGGAGGATTTTGGCACCCTAATTCACAAATTTCTAAGTTTCAAGTGAGAAAATGATGTTGGGGAGTTGTTTGGATTCCTATCCCCAAAATCATAACTTAGACTACCAAATTATTTTGTGTTCCTCCTATGGAGGTTAGAAAATGGGTTTGTTATGGTTTCTTTTAGAATGTGAGAGTAGGCTATGAAGTTGGGTTCATGGACCAACTTCATTTTTATGATGGTGTGCCAAAAGGATCTTTACTAAACAAGTGAATCCCAACAAAGAGTTTCAAGTATCTATGAATTTTTTTTTTGATTGAGTGAGAGTATGCACAAGGAGTGGTGATGGTGAAAAAGTTTTTTAATAAGTTAGATTCAATATTTTAACATGGTGGAAATGGTGTGTTCCTTTACTTGTCTTGTTTAGATAACTTACTAAATTTGTTCAAATGACCCTTCCAAAGAAAAGAATTCGAAACTAACATGGTGGATATGGAAATCCTTACTTTTACTCTTTTATCTTTGTAGGATTTTTTTTTTCTAAGAAATCTTGGAAAATATCCCTATATTGTGAACATATGGGCATGTATGGGCCCTTACAATGCTTTAAAATTCCTAAGTGAGTTACTCTAGAAATTTGAAACTATCCTAAGATCGTGCACATGTGGGAATGTGTGGGCCCTTACAAGTCTTAGATTTATGTTTCAAAATAATCTAAGAGGTATTGGCCTCTCTTAGATATTGATTGATTTTATTTAAGGGAGATGAAGACTTGTTTAGGAAAGCTCTTTTCAGATTTCCAAGATCATACTAGGGTTCGAGGAAAGAGCATACTCCAAGATTACTTAAATAAGTTTCTAGTCCCGGATTAATGTGATGGATTTGTAAAAGAAAAGAAGATACTGAAATTCACATGCTAAGCTTTAAGCCATCCATGTGGCAAGTAAGGAAGTAAAATATGCAAAGGTTCTTTTTATCCTCCCTAAATTTCTATGTGTGTTTTTAAGCTATGCATGCAAGAGTGTATCTCCAAGCCTGCTTTTAATGGCTTTTACAATAATGCATAAATCAAATCTAAAATACTTGGTGGAAGTGAACTGCTCAAGCCTTACAATTTACAAAAAATAAGACCAATGTGTGGCTAAACCAAAAACAGTTGCGCACAAAGTGCAACGTGTGCGCTTGTATAGTTATGACAGAGCACAGATGTGGGTGGACCGCTCGTTTGTTTTTTCTGAACTTGCACGCATGCAAAGAAGTTGGTGGGACAAAATTTTTGAACAATTTCACTCAATGTGGGATGAAATCCTACTCTCTAAAGGTAAGAATAGACCAGTTTTATCCCTTGAAAACACAAATGAGTGAGAAAGAAAACTTTAATATCCTAATTAGGGAGTATTTTGATTTGAATCCCCAGTATGGTTGCCAATATGTTGGGTTATTTTTTCCATTTGGGTGAGCAAAAAGAGGTCCCTTAACTATCTAATTAGGCTAGCAAGACAAAACAATAGTTTGTTAGTTGAATAGTGGCTCAAGTGAATTAGAAAACAAGAAATAAATAAAACTAAACTAAGCATGTAACAACTAAAATTGATGCAAGAAAGAGACACAAGAAATAGCTACCAAATGAGACTAATCTTCAAATTGATAACACCTAGTATAAATATGGGAAATTATGAGTCCCCTCTTCCTCCTTGGGAAGGATCTTGAGTCCCCAAATACAAAGATTTATCTCTTCTAACAATGGATGAAAATGAAAATACAATGGTGAAGAATTGATAGTTTAAATTCTCAAGAGGAGAGAGGTACAACACTCTCTATGAATTCTCAAAGATTTCTAGGAGAATGATGGCTTCTCAAAGACAAATTGAATAGCATAACAATACTCAAATTTCTTCTTCTTCTTTGCATACAATGGCCCTCTATTTATAGGAGGATGGAAATTTGTTTCCAAACTAGTTTCAAATGTGAATGGGAGGCCATTGGAGGTACCTCCCATACCTTTTAGTGATCCCAAGGATGAATTTGGGGGTGATGTTTGGTATGGGGGAGATCCACTCCATCCCAAAAGTGGTTGAGGCCCGACCAAAATAATCAATGCGATGTTTTTGCATCTGCATGGGTTTTCTTAATGTCATTCGCATGGGACACACACTATGCATGTCTGATGCTGTGTTAGACCACATGAATTTTCGTGCACTGATTGTGCAGAATACATGAGGAAATTTAGAACCACTTTTGTATAGTTTTGTGCTTATCTTTCCAAACTAAGTGTAATCCTTCCATAATTATTGGTAGCATGTTGTGCTTGTGTTGACTGCTTCTTCATCCATCGTCTATGTTTGTGGTGAGAAATTTTCCAGCAATAACATACCTAATCCCTTGAACTTGTTGGAATTCCCACT